>PVJO010006543.1:0-88595 GCA_004026905.1 Hystrix cristata | reverse complement strand
CCCCTGGGTAAATTGGCGTGACGGACCTAATTGGGGACTCTAGTCAGGGGGAGGGGCCATTGTTTCGGGGGGGGAGATTCTGGCATAGAGACGGGGGAAGGGGCTTTGTGAGAAACCAGCAACGGCCATTTTGGCATCTGGGGAGGGTCATCCTAACAGTTGGGTTGTGAATAACTGAGTTGGGATCTTCTCTTATCCTGGCCAATAAGCAACCTATGGAAAGTAACTGTGGAGGTTGGCTTTGTTTCATCCATAGTGCCCGGCAGAACACTTTTCATATAATAGATGCTGAATGACAGTATATATTTCACTAAATGTAAAATAAAATTCTTAACATGTAACAGTGAATATTGTCAAATTATTTTGGAAATCAGAAGAGCTGATTCTGCTTTTCCTGCACATACAACACAAATTATTTGTATTGTTACTGGTATTAGTTATTCAGCACACTTTATCACGGTTTTTTCTTCACTGTATTTTCAGATACGTATGGAATTAAAAATCAAAATTTGTTTTAAGTTTATCGACAACTTTCATCTCCATATTTTTCATGTTATTATTTCTTACCAATACCATTCTTCTCACTTAGACATTGACATTTACAATATTTTTGGCAACCAGATGTTTTAATATGATTGCCACATTAGCCCAAGACAAGTCCTGGTTCATGTATTATCAATAAATATCTCCTCAAATCTATACTAAATATGTTCTTTTTATAAAGCCAATTTAATCATGCTACATATTAAAATAAAACTTTTCTACTTTCAGCATCACTATCACATGGTATCAGGAGGGTTCCAACCCCCAATACTAGTTTATTTACTTATTCTAAAAGTAGTACATTAACGCCCAGTAGTGCTAATTCCTCTCTAAACAAGACTTGTCTGTGTATGCATGACTCATACTCTTTCCAGCCTCCAGTGATCCAAGAAACATGTTTATTCTGTTTCTTCACATGTACATCTGGGAGTCTAGTAAAAGTAAAAATAAATAATTTCACTTAAAAAACTCAGCCCAGCAAATCTGTCTTCCCTAACAAAGTCACACTTAATAACCAGCATTCTGAAAATGCTTCATAGTTATTTAAAAGGCTTTGATAATTTTGGAAAACTTCATTTGTTTCAAAATCTGTTTAAAAAATTAAATATTCTCATTTTTCCTTAACTTCTAACATCAAGTTAAAGCAAACCCCTCAAAAACAGTGGTGTGAGGGAGGCTGTGTGGGCACATTAATACCATCACCCTAACCACTTCAGTGCTGTGTGCCAGACTTACCACTCCTAGCATCTGTGTTTGTTTTTCTAAGGGCTTTTTCCGGCCACTTCACAGTAGGTCAGTAATGGCAGGGAATTAGCAGCCCTAGGCAGGAGCCATCCACCAGTGTGGAAGGGAGTTAGTAAATAAATACCCTAGATCGCTTACTCCTGAGAGACAAAGGTGTGTGTTCTAAGTAAATTCCCACAGATTCTCCAGTAGCTCGCAGTGGTAACTGGCCAGACAATGTACCTTTTTATTAGTTGCTTCCCGCTTGGTCTTTCTTTCCAATTTTCCTGTTGATGTTTGCTTTACTTTGCATCTTTCTCTCAGGGTATACTTCTGTGAGAGCCCAAATTAAGAACATTTGTAAGACAAGAAGTCCTGAGAAGAACATCATTAGTACAGGACTCTAGACTAGAACAATTCCTTAGCCAAAAGACAGCAAAAGTTCCATGACTGGTGATGAGCAAAGGGGCAACAATTCTAGGCATACCATGACAACCAAACTACTGAGGCTCACCCGGGATGAACCAGGACTGAAACAGGTGGAAGAAGACATACTAGATAGCTCCAGTATTTGAGAGATTTAGGACTCATGCTCATTAAAACTCATTCTGTTTTTTAAATTTTGTTTTGATAAGTGCAAATGTTTTGAAGCCGTGAAACTAACAGACAGACTCAAGGTCCCATCCACTCGGCTCCTGTGTCTCTGAAGCCTGAAGCCACTTGGCCCTTCTGTGCAGTAGGCTGAAAGCTCTGGGAGTTAATGACCTCCCACAGCACACTCAACCCATGATTGACAGGAACTGATGTGTGAATATCCCAGTCCCCTCACCCCTTGGAAGAGATGACTCTTCTGGCTACCAGCAGTTCCTCGGTAGTAAGGTCACACTGAGCTCCAGTAGCCCGTGTTAGCTTGATAAAACCATTCCTATGGGCTCGTTCCCTTCCCTGTCTCACGTCCACTGCTCACTTTACATCCTACTCAAACTTACTCTTTGTTTCAGGGCCTGCTTCAAATAAATCAAATGATCTTATTCATCACTGATAGGATTTCAGTGTTGTAGCTGAAGAACCAGGCAAAGCCATGAGGAAGATGCGTAGTCCAATCTGACACCATTGAAACATTATTAAGATTTGGGACATATCAGGTAAGAAAAAATAGAAATGAATTCACAACAGATTCAAGAGATTAAGAGATTAGTTGAATTCTATCACCTGGTAAAGCAATTATGCAAAGGAAAATTAGATTTTGTATAAACACGTTTAGGAACATTAGCGGGTTATGAGTCTATTCTTTTTGTCAGAGATAGAAACCCTGTTGAAGCAATTAGATAGAGGTTTTATGCTGCCCCTGGTCCTTCACAGTGTTCAAGATAGTAAATACCCTATGATCCAAACAAATTACTATCAGATATGCAGCTTGTCCATTTGAGAAGGTCTTAGAGCAGTAACCCCAATTCATTGGGTAGAAATTTTTCCCTTTTTTTCCCCTTGAGAAAATTTAAAGGAGAGTGATGAAAAAGTAAATCTAATATATAGTATTCTATTGTTGCATGTTACAAAAACACATGCATAATTGGCATTAAGAGCACAATAATAAAGGAATAAAGGATCTGTTAGAAGAATCTTAGGATTCCAATTATAAACACGCAAAAAATAGATGATTCTTTTAGACTTTTAATTTAAAGAGGAGCTGTATAATATGGAAGGAGGGGGAGGAAAAGGGGATGATAAAAGGAATTAAGCTGTGTTACGTACATGTACCAACTCCACATAAGAAATGTAAGCAACACATACTGCAAACTTGTACTAATAAAAACAAAAGAGGTTGTATAAAAATGATGGGACTATAAACACTAAAACAACATTTACAATAATTGATATTTATAGATGTTTCATGCTTATAAATATAATTTAATAGCGTCTAACAAATGCTCTAGAAGGTGCTACTTATTCTGATAATTTCATTACTTGGAAAATATCAAACATTAAATTTATACATGCTCCCTAAAATTAATTTTTAAATTATACTAGATATCTAAACAGAATAATTTGATTTATAAGTTTTTAAAAAATTTTGAGACAGGGTCTTGCTGGCCTCAGTCTCACAGTGTAGTCCAGGCTGGCCTCGAACTCATGGTGATCCTTCTGCCTTAGTCTCCCAAGTGCTGGCATTATAGGCATGCACCTCCACACCTTGGCTATAAATTTAAATTTAAAACTTAGGGAAAGTCTAGAGTTTGAAATTATAACTTGAATAAATCAAATGTTAATTTTTTAAAAATCTGAACAAGAATAAATAGTCCTCTCTATGAAAAAACCTGCTCTCGAGGACAATCAGAAGACTCGACTTTATAAGGTGGAATAGAGTGAGCCCATGTTTACAACCACTATGAATTTTACATCTTAAAAGGGGGCAATCTAACAGCCCATAATTATTGTGACTTACCAATTATCAGTGATTTATATTTTCTATCTCTTCACCATTTTGTCTGGGTTGCAGCTAATCTATATACTGTCAGATTCTTTAAGGGAATTATTTTCATGTTCTTCCAGTGGGAGTCAACAGATATTAAGATGACACTCGGGTGGATTCTGCAATTGTCTGGTCTACAGTTCTAACAAGGAGTTAACCCTAATCCTTCTCTACCTCACACCACCCACAATTTAAAGTAGACAAGGAACTTTGTATTTTTGTTGCTTCTACCCAAGCCCCACAACAAAATAAGAATAATGTCACTGTTCTGTGTGTTATCCTAATGAACTAAATTTACGCAATTATATGAGCAAAAAGTACTGATTCCTTTAAATAAATAAAACTGCTTTATATTCAGGATTTAAGGTATAGGAAGGGATTTTTCATTTGTTTTTTACTGTTTTATTTTAATTGTTCTCCCAATTTTCTTGCCCAGGTAGGTGGAATTTTTCTTTCCATACATGTCCTGGAAGGTTACAGCACATTGTTCAAGTAAAAATAAAACAAGGTACTGCAGTTTCTTACTTTTCTAGGTAGTACTGAAAAATAATAGTTGCGTTTGATTTATGTAAATAGGCTTCCGTTATGGTTTGTGTCTAGATGTCCCCCCAAAGCCTCATTCGGTCATAGGAGAGGCTTTTCAGAGGTGGCTGGATCTAGAGTGTGTGATGCTGGGAGTCAGTGTGTGATACTGGAATCAAGGGTGTGTGATTTCTAAATTAGTCCAATGTTTGGTTTGGCATAGTTCTGGGTGTGAGTGCTACCTGCTCTGAGGACATGTAGCCTGGATAGAATATAAGGGACATAAAGAAGGCTGCTGGCCTTGCTTGATGCTTCTTCTCTACTTAGCTGCTTTGCTGCCTTCTGCCTTCCATGAACTGTTTCTCCTCTGCAATGCCCCCCTGCCATGCCACCCTACCTTGGAGCCAGCCAACTACAAACTGAAACCTCTACAAACTATGAACTACAATAAATCTTTCCTTTGGGTGTTAGGTATTTGTCTCAGCAATGAAATAAGCAGCTAAAATAGCTTCTCAAAGAAAATAAGTAAAATGCTTAAACTTTTTTAAATCAGCCAGAAATTGAGAGACCTAAATGTTCCACCTAACTCATTGCCACTCTTTTACAATATGAAATGGAAAGAGGAGCCAGCTGAGAATTCTTCATTCATCCCACAATAAACCTAAATCCAAGCTCAAAGCCTGTGGCTGCCCACCTCTTCTGGAATCTGAGGACCACTTAAAAATCCTGTGACAAACTCAGAAATTGCCGCTTTGTGCTATTAATCCCCATACCTGATCCTACTCCTTTAATTCTAAGCAGTTGAGCTCAACTACTCCACCAAGAAAAGAAAGCCTATTCTTTATCTCTTGCTGCAAAGCCACTCAGCTAGCATACCTTGAGCACATGCTATATCCTAGGCAGTTTGCTAGGAAAAAAATATGCCTAAGAAAAAAGATGCAGTTTTGCCTTCAAGAAATACCTAACCAGGAAAGGAAGAGGATGTGGGGCAGGAACAGCTGAAATAAAATACAATAAAGCAAATCTGAAAAAGATGAAATAGTAATTCACAAGAGAAGAAGAGCTTTTGTAAAAACAAGCAGAGTAGAAGATGCAATTACCTGAAGTTTTCCCTGAATTCATTCTACTACATATCCCGAATTTATGATTATTTTCCTGTCTGTTGTCTAACTCTTGCCTAATATAGTTTAGGAAAATATAAGAGCAACATGTGGGTCATTGATTGTGAAGAAGAAAAAAATACTATTATTTATAGTATTAAATTCCAAACCTGAATTATTATTTCAAATGTTACCGTTGACTTCTTCAAGGAAAAGTTTCATTTTAAATTTTCTCTTTCTCACGTGAATGTGGTTAAATAGGACAAATAGACAAATACACAGATAAATTTAAAAGAAAGATCTAAGGCAAGAATATATTTTAAAGTATTAGCTTATTTACTTCCTTCTAGTATCCTGTACTTCCTGGCATACCAAAATCCATTCCTCCATTTTAAGACTTCTTCCATAAGAAAAAAAAAAGTCGAAAAACACACTGATATTTTGGGTTAAACATGGATACATTTAAAAGTCAATCCCAAAACTCAGTGTCCTAAATCAACACTCACTTTGTAGTCTCTCACTATTCTGTGAGTTGACTGGGCTCAGCCAGATATTGGCTGGGGCACCCCCTGCCGCAGTCTCTCTCTCTCTCTGTCTCTGTCTGTCTGTCTGTCTGTCTGTCTCTCTCTCTCTCTCTCTCTCCCCACCTTCCTCCCTGGCTTTCTCCCTCTCTCCCATCAGAAAATAGTGACTGACCCCTTCTTCATTCCAGACACTGATCTAGTTGTCAGCCATACAGCAGCAACCTAGATAGAAAATCTGTTTTCATGAGCCTATTTTTTAGCAAGGGAGAAAGACCAATTTTAAATAGAGAAAAATACTCTGAAGAAAATTCAACAGATGGCGAAAAAACAGTGACAGAGCAGCATTTAGTGAGTGTTTTTGAATGAACTAGCAAACAAACATTTAGTTACTCTCTTGGAAATACCAGGCCACAGACAAACTAAATAAAAATAAGAAAAGGATTATTGTTAACAATTTGCTTTAATTAACACATTAAGATAATATAATTCAAAATGAAACGTGTATTAACATACAAATCTATATTACTCAAGGACCAGAGAATAAAATATGATTGATTTTATTTGCCACTAATAAACTTATCACAGAAGTTGATTGATTCTATCACAGCATAACATTATTCATAAAATTATAGGAGTAATTTTTTACATTGCTACTCTTCACATAATTTTGTCATGCTGTAAAGGAATATTATAGACATAGTTAACCAATTCTAGCCAAAGAAAAACATTCTAAATCATTTTAAAATTCAAATTAATCTAATAAGTTATAATAACACTTAAAACCTTAGTGCTTGAAACAGTTCAATGTTGAATTATTGGCAGTATGATACGAGCACAAAATAAATAGGCATTTTAAAAATTAGTAAATCAATGGCCTCAGTTCACCAATGACCATTTTTAGTGGCAGGAATATATATGTGAACAAAGTACAGTCATGAGTCAAGGATAATAACCTTGAACTAGGGTTCCCAAACTCCAAATCTCTGTCTATCTTTGCTAATGACACCGATCATAACTTCATGCAATGAAACTTCACTTGTCAGCCCTTTCTTTCCAGTCCACTGGAAGTCCCGCCTCTACCCCTGCTCGGTGACAGCACGTGAGCCTTTTGAATATTAAAGGGATCATAACAGCTTGCCCAACTCACAGAAATATCATGGGATTCAATCTGTATAACAGACATAAAGGCATTTGAATGGTCTTTTATACCACATAACTGTATCACATATGTCATATATATGGTGCATATATATAATATATATGGTATTTATGTGATATATATGTATACAATATACCACATAATGATGTATATATATAATGCAACATATGATCTTATTATTTTAATAATTATATGTGTAAGAGCTTGAAATAGCATCACTGTTGATGGTTTCAGGAGTTGATTTTGAACCATTTGAGGGTAAACATCATACAAACCCAGAATCCCAGGAAAATAAAATAAAAATTCTAAAAATCAACCGCTGCTAGGCCATTTCAAGCTTTTTTTCCCATACTATGAAAGAAAGTTCTATGAAATTATGACATGTCATGGATTGTACAATACCTGCCAATTTCAGGGATTGAAGTGTAAAAAAAATTTTTCTTAGAGTCAATGAACGTAATAATTACTTGCCAATGATAAAAATAATCCATATGTGTTGATAACCTGGAAAAGACTGTGCATTAGCAGAATCGTAGCTGCAAGAAACAGAAAAACTAGGTTAAATAAGAAAGAGTCTGTATAACTGAACATCCAGAGGAAGAACAGAGGTTGGGGTGATCTAACTCAGGGACTGAAGGCTATCACAAGAGCAGTTTCTTTCCATCCCTGTGCTCTGCCTTGCGTGGCACCAGCCTCCCTGAGACAAGCTGTCTTCATGACATCAGCTCCAGGTGTCCGCCTGCACCCCACACTATAGTACAGCTGCTCCCTGGCTTGCATTCCAAGCAAGAATTCACCTGCCCTACTGATGTCAGCTAAATCATCTCATCTCACCTGAATCGTAACTACGGGCAAAAAAAATGAAAAATATACAATAAGTACATGGACCACATGAGGAAGGTAGTAACATCCAATAGAAAAAAATCTAGTACTAGAATAAAAACAAAGGGGAAAAGAATGCTTGAAAGCTACGATGGTTAATTTTATATGTCAAGTTGGTGGGACTATGGGGCCCAGTTCTATGTTCAAGTGTTAGTCTAAATGTGACTATGAGAACGTAAACATTACGTACTGCAAACATGTACTAATAAAAAAATTATTTCCTTACTAATGTAACAAACTGAAAAGTATAAACAGAGAATGCTAATGTTGGATAATCTAGGAATATTGCCATTTTAAAATATTTTCTTCAACTTTGTTAATATTCTTAATTTCTTTCCCATGCACAGAAACATAAGGGAGCTTATTTTACTCAAATGGTACTATATTAGATATACAGTAATACTTGGGTCCACAAACATGTCTATTTGGGAACAATTGGGTTCACAAACAGAAACATTCAGGAAAATTTTGCTTCTGTTTGCCAACTCCACATAGGGTGACGGACAGGACCAAGGCCATCTTCCCCAGCATCTCAGGATGAATTAAATTCGTGAACCGAGGTACCACTGTATAAGGTTCAAAACTTTTGAAACTTGTTTTTTCCCCTTAATATATTAAAATGATCATTTTCCAAGCTTTTAAGTGATTTAAGTATGATTTTTAGCCGTTATCAAATAATCCATCACACAATTACAATCTGTTTATGTATTTGACTATTTCTGAGCATTTTGATAGTTTCTTTTCATTTTTTTAAGTACATAATGCTCTCTCCTGATTTGAAAAGCCAACTACGTGCTGCTTCTGAAATCAGAAGTTCCTAAAGATCAGGATCAAAAATGATGCATTTGCTTCCACTTCATGCAAGCTAGAGTTCGTTATGAATAAAGAGTGTGCTGCCAACTCAGCCCTTAGCCAGAGTCAGTCTGATCCAGCCTCTAAAAAATATCACTCAAATATGAAGATCTGTACCTGCCAAAATGTCCTCGTGGCAGTGATGCGGACCCCTGATTCCTGCTTCTCTACCATCACCACTATTACGAGCATGCTTTTGTTTTCAAGTAACACAGCAATGTTTATAACTTTTGAGTCCTGCTGTTGATTCTTTAATGTTGTAAGATTCTTGTAAGAAAGAGATTCAACAAAGAAATTTAAAAGGAGAGGAGTTCTAAGTGGACCTGCAGGGAATCTCAACAGGAACATATTTCACATCCTATATTTATTCATTTACACTCCCAACCATGAGATAAAATTCAATGTGCACGCAGGAGTGGTGAATGGAATGGATGTTCTTGGAGAACAAAGAAACACATGGTAGTATGGCAAACCATGTTAGTGCTTCCCCAAAGCGCAGTGGACCTGGGGATTTCAGGGCCCAGCTCTCCATCCCTGTGGGTTTTATTCTCCATCCATTATCCTCCTTTGCAGTGGCCCTGATCCAAATCCCCAGGGCCAGCATGCTCACAGCAGCTGGATTTCTCTGGGATGGTTAAGTGGCATTTTTCCTAATTGCTCTTCTCAGATTTAGATGGAGGAGGGAAATCACTTTGTGAAATGGTGATAATAAGGGCACGAATGAGTTTGTAGTTGAGCTTAAATGCTATTTTAGCAATGCTTTGAAATGTAGTATATGGTTAGCATTTCACTCATACAGATCACAACTTTCTTTTAAAAACTGACTTCAAGGCCTCACATTCTATTCTTTTCATACATGTTTTACTTTCCCTTTTTATTCGTTTGCCATATTCAAAAGTACACTGTTATTTATTAATTTGGAGTCTTATTTGGGGGTTAATTTTAAACAGTCTACCTAAATATTGTTTAGAGACTCACATAAGTTGCATTTGTGGTCTGTTAGCTAAAAAAATATTGCAAAGTCTTTCTTCCTACATATAGTAACAATTAAACTTCTTGGATACATGAAAGTTACCATCTTACAATAAACATATAACACTGATTTTCTTTAATGATGGAGTTGCTAGATTACAGAGAAATAATACAAGGTAGTAAAGAAAATTTGGACTGAAAAAGCATAGAAAAATAACTCAAGTCAAGAAATAGTTTATGAATCTTTCCTATTGCTTTATTTTCATGGATTCATCTGTTTATTCAAAAGCATTTCTGTATCATCTGCCATGTTCTAGACCGAGCTCTGTGCTCTAGGGATCTAGAGTGAAAAAGTAGACAAACATTCCCAACCTCGCATTCTGGTGGAGACAGAGACAACCTTGCACGAAAATAAATTCCAATTTAATAAGGACAACAGAGCATAGGTGCTTAAGATACTAAATAATAACATGCCACAAAACCACAACATAAGAAATTCCAATTTTTAGATAAATATCTATTTGGTATTACTTAACTATAAAACCATATTTATGAGATAAATTGTTAGAAAGAGGATTATATAAAATCTGAAAATTACACTGATAAATTGTCTCCTGCTGTTATTTAGTAAGTATAAGGTAATTATAAGGGGAAAGCAAACTTTTTCCACTTACACAGGTAATACTCTTATACATCTAGTCACCAAAATGTGGTGGTGGGAGGTGGTCACACACACCAAGCTACCCTCCAGGAGGTACCAACTGATTTGGTTCAATTCTGACCCTTACCTACCCGGAAAGAGCACCACGTCCCACAGGTTAAGGGCACAATCTCAAAAGACTACCGCCCACTTCAGATGCCTATCATAAATCCTGAATGATTTCTGAACAATCAGTTATAAGTTGGGGATTCCCACAGTTCCTTCCTCTGGTACAATTAATTTTCTAAAGTTAACCCAGAAAATTCAGGGAACCAGTTTACTTATGTTTACTAGTTCACTACAAAGGATATTACAAAGGCTGCAGATAGATGAGAAAGGACTCAGTGCCTCCATGCCCTGTTTGGGTAAACCACCCACCTACCCTTTCTGAACCTCACAGTTCAGGGATTTTCTGAGGCTCCATCATGTATCCATGATTAATTATGAATGCAATCTCCAGCCCCTCTCCCAATCTGAAGAATGAGGATGGGCTGAAGATTACCAGCTTCTAACCAGGAAGGGCATGGTCTTTCCGGTGATTTGTCCCTATCTGGGTACACACTGAGAGGCACCCCATTAGGACAAAAGAGGCTCCCCAGAAATTCCAAGGCATTGGGAGTTCCATGTCATAACTTAGGAAGACCCTGCTGTGACAGTAAACACTGTGAAGAGTGGATAGTTAAGGTGGACTTTATGACATGGTTTTACAATACTTGTGGTTCCGGAGGAGAGAGCATGTATTTTCAGAATCAAAAAATTCACAATTTCTATAGTAAAAGAAAATAAATTGCTGGGTTAAAGAACAAGGTTTAGGTGGAGAAAGACAGATAAGGTACGTGAGAGACTACCTTACATAAACATTAGTCTACAAAAAACAAACAAACAAACAAACACGCATTAGTCTAAGAACACCTGAAGAATAACAGTCAGGAAACGTAGAAAATCAACTTGAGATAATATGCTTTTAGGGAGGGCGAGGAGAACACAAACCTAGTGTGGGTGTCCAGTTAAAACTCTAGGAGGATTGTCTGTTTAGTAATGATCTATTACCATTATGCAATGCAGTAAACAATCTTAATCACTTTCTTTTCACTATAAATAATTATAAATGTTAAACTGTTGTGTATCATTAAAGGAAGGGATCTTTTAATGCCAGATGTTTTAGAGACACAGATGGTGAAATTACAGCTACTATCAAATTGGTGTCTCTAAACTCTCCTGATTGTCAGATTTTTATTTCAGCCACGCTCTAGACATCATTCTGGAATTCCTTGGGCATCTCTGATTTGACATTTCCTAAACTGAACTCTATGTCTTGCTGATATCCCATTTCATTCTCTAGTTCTACCATCCTCTCAGACTACCAAACTACAAACCCGGGAACAATCTCTCTCTCTCTCTCTCTCTCTCTCCCTCCCTCTCCCCCCCCCATACTGAAGACCACATGCTTTGGCAATCTCCCCTCTCCATGACTGTCACCACCGTTTGAAGCCAGGACCTCATCAGTGTCCCCTTGGATCACCACACTTACCCTGGCTGACCTTCTGAACTCTGCTCTTATCCTCCATTCCATACTGTTGCTGAAATCATCTTCCTAAAAACAAGCCAGATCTCAGATGCCTTTTCTCCAATAACTTTTCAGTTTCCTTCTGCCTACACACGTTTGTAAGTAATATATTTCTTATCTCACATATATTCATTTGTAAATAACATGGATGTACAATTGTTGTATTAATATACTGTATATATAACAACATAAAGTTGAAAAAAAGCATGAGATAAAGACGCAATAAAAACTTTTTCTTTTGGAGGGGTGCTAGGAATCGAACTCAGGGCCTTGCGCTTGCTTGCTAGGCAAGCACTCTAACCACTGAGCTAAGTCCCCAGCCCCAAAAACTACTTATATTCTCCTCATTAATTGTAGACAAAATCTTTTGCTATCAATGAAATGTTAGCTAGTGAGAGTAATGTGTCTAAACACGCTTCATAATTTTTGGATACTTTTATTGCAATAAGTATACTTATAAATCTGGTTGTGAGTGGAGTTTATTTTGATGTTTTATTTGATGGCTGTCAGATCTGCTCACTAAATCTCACAGAGAACCACAAATACAAGTGGTGGAAGTATATCTTTGGATTATGATTACTCATTTTTCAAATGATTCACCAGTTCTTCAAGGTCTTTTGTGATAAACCACTAATGCTTACATATTCGTATTATCTGCAATCTTTTTAAATCATTTATCCATTCTGTGAGGCTTAAGGTTAGTCAAACCAGAAAATATAACACGTAAATTCACTTCAGCAAGTACACATAAACTGCTGATAAATTACAGTTTGTTTGCTTTAAGGATGAGTAAGAAAGTTGACATTCTCTCAGTGTTGCGCACCTCATTATTGCCCCGGACTTTCTTGCACTTGGTAAACGCCCCATGTGGCTGACACACAGACCAAGAGAGGACACCAGTGTTAATCCATATGCCACATATCAGTGCAGCTTAAATCCTATTAACAGATTAATTAAATCTGCTGCCTTCAAAATGTACTTTGATAAAACTATATATAGCTTACATCTTTACATATGAACTTATTTGCGGAATGGTATAAAATCACAAACACTTGTTTCATATACTGGCTTTTCATGAATCAAGGTAACATTTTGCTTTTTTGATGTACATTAAACAAAGCCTATGATGTACATACCAACATATATTATACAAAAAGCATATTTCCACTCTATGTTACTTTCTGGAGGTAGAAGCTATTGCTAATGGTCGTAGAGAGAAATTAGGACTTGGGTGGATCACTTAAATCCTCTTCTAAACTTCATCTATAAATGGATGATAATTTTAGCTAATATTTGCTCCTAATAACCCACACATGGTTTGAAGGTAGAAATTTTTTTAATACTTACTCCAAGAATAGATGCTAGTGATCACAAGGCAGTGATCCTCATGAGCCATCATCTCATGTCACCTTGACCATTCCTCTTAATAAATGCTGTCATATTTGGTAATGAACTCGTCCTTCTCAGTCTTAAACAGTATTACTGATATGTGTATAAGTTGTTTACTGGTGCATATCCCTGGAGATTGTGGTTTATACTTAAAGCTGTATTGCAACTTAACAAGATCTGCGAAAATTAGATAAAATGAAAAGGATTTAAGCAAACAGTTTACAATATTAACTAATAAGCTCTGCATCCTTTTCAGTCATGTTAGATATTTGTGGAAATGTGTAGTTGAAGCTCTTGGAATATTAGCTTTCAGAAAATGATCATGTTACACAAAAATATGTATTTGGGAACACTTTCATAAAGAAGTAAATGTTCTAAAAGTGAAGTAGATGTCACTGATGGATGTGGGCAGACAGAACATAAAACTGTTGAAATTAAAAACACTGCCCAAGGGCTGGGGATTTAGCTCAGTGGTTAAAGTGCTTGCCTTGCAAGCCCAAGGACCCGAGTTCAATCCCCAGCACCAAAAAAAAAAAAAAAAAAAAAAAAAAAAAAACACTGCCCAGCAACATATCACCTTACCTCTCCCTAGAATTTTAGAGTTTACAGTAGTCATCAGGACTTTCTCTTCTACATATATGAAGTGTTGGGAGATGTACATAGCAAGTTTCATTGACATAACCTCAGCCCTTTGTAAAAAGCCTAAGTGCACTGAAAATCATGATTTTATTTTTCTTAAATTGTTACCAGCAATTTTTCTTCCTGATGGAGGACTAATTTTTACTCACAAAGCTATTTGAACATTCCCATGAATACAGCAAGAAAATCATTCATTGAAGGGATAATTCTGACAGCTATGGGACATTTTCAGAAAACCACGCGACATAAACCAGAAAACATGGGACATTTGATTGCATGATCTCAAAGATCTTATTCTTCATATACATGCATTGCACTTCAAATACAGAATGACCACCAATATCATCAAAATTGGAAGATTTTCTTGTGCTGTAACATTATATAGTGGTTGTGGAGTCCCCAGGGAATAATCAAACTGGATGATTCTTCCCTGCAGGACTGGTGATCGAACCCAGGGTCTCCACAGTGAGCCGCATCCCCAGCCCTTTTTCATTTGGGGGATGGCGTCTTGCTAAGTCCCATAGTTGTCCAGGCTGGGCTTGAACTCATAATCCTCCTGCCCCAGACTCCCAGAGTACTAGCTGGAAGATCTTTTCTGGCTGCTATGTCAATGAACAGTTTGGATTAACTGACCTCGTCTAAACCCTAAAATGATCCTGACAGGCAGAGAGAAAGAATTTTTTGCATTTTTTTAGTAATACTACATAGCAAAAACAGTGATATTAATGCCTTCCCAAAGACTCCACACATACCTGGGTACTTTCTTTGAACTGGTAACCTGCGCTCACCCCATACTAGACTATTGTCAGTTTAACCCATTTATGCTGAAGGTTGCACTATTTTGAATTTTTGCATGAAATTCAAATATTTTACCTATAAAAATTCAAGGAACCCTTCTCCACTGTTGGTGAGAATGTAATCTGGTGCAACTGCTATGGAAATCAGTGTGGAGATTCCTCAGGGAACTAAGACTAGAGATTCCATTTGACCCAGCTATTCCACTTCTTGGTATCTTCCCAAAATAATTAAAGCCATCATACCGCAGTGATATATGCACACCCATGTTTATAGCAGCACAGTTTGTAATAGCTAAATCTTGGAAACAGCCCAAATGTCCATCAACAGCGGAATGGATAAAGAAAATGTGTTTTTTTTATACAATGGAGTACTACTCTGCCATAAAGAATGATAAGCTTGAGATATTCCTAGATAAATGGATGCATCTTGAGAACATACTCTTAAGTGAAATAAATCGGACACACATGTTTAAATACTGCATTGTTTCTCTGGTGTAAGAAACTGAAAGTGTAAATAAAGACTAAAATGTATTATATTGGGAAAGGGAAGAAAATGTCCAAATGGGAAAGGGAACAAGGGAGGGGGAAAGGAACAGAGGGACAAGAGAAATAAAAAATGGAAGGAAAAAATGGAAACAAAGCTTTTGTAAGTAAAGAGGGAGAAGGGGGTGAGGGGGAGGGGAGGGGAATGGGAAAAAAAGAAGCAACAAGATATATCACGTACAGCTACAAATCCCCTATAATGAATGCTATCACTATGTACATCTAAAATGTACCATTAAAATAAAATAAAGTTTTTAAAATTTCAAATAAAAAGAATTTGAAGAAAAATAATTTTATTATGTTCCACTGTTATGGGTGTCCCAAAAATGTAACATTAGGTATTTAAGGATTAATTTTGTCCCTCGCCCTCCTATATCAAGTAGATCCTTGTGGAAGACATTACTCATGCTTGCCAAGATTTCTACTTTCTCATTCTATGATTTGTTTGATCAATAAAATATGGTAAGTGCCCTCTGTCGCTTATAGGTAAAAGTACTCAGGTTTTTGTGTGCATTTTTCCACACTCACTTCACCACTTCCTGTATTCTCTGCCACAGTGTTCACGGAAACCTCACAGGAATAAAGCAGGCTACAAGGACGAGGCACCATGATGGCTTTCTGGGAGATTCTGCATGAGGAAGAAATTAACTTTGCGGTACTAATCAACTGAGGTAGCACTTGTTACAGCAGCATAATCTAGTCTATCCTGACTGATACAGTCTCTCACTTAGCTCAACTTCCACTGATCACCATTTGTGCAGTAGTCCACAGCTACACACATGGCTCTTACAACAAGTTGTGTTCATACATAAGTTGACTGGTCATTACTGAGGGCAAAGACTGAAAGAAACGCCTGGGAACTCCAAGAAGGAAGTTGGGATAAATCGTAGTGTTTCCATGCCCTTGCCAGGTAACTGGTTAGCACAGAGGGCTTCTCTTTGCAGATTGTCTTATTGTTTTATCACCAACGAGGTATAAATTTTATGGCAGGAACACATTCAAGGCTAGTGAGGAATTTAATGGAAATATATGGCAAGTAATAGGAAATGCAGAAATAGGACTTGTGAACAGATTAGGAATGTGAGTATGAATTTAGAAGTAATCTCCATGTCATATTTGAAAGGTGAACATACATGAATAAAATTCCTTTTTTTTTTTTTTAACAGGGTCTTGCTGTGTAGTTTAGGCTGGGCTTGAACTCAATGTGTAGCCCAGGCAGGCCTTGAACTCAAGACAAGACGATCCTCCTACCTCAGCCTCCTGGGTGCTGGGATTACAGATGTGTGCCACCACACCTGGATCATGAATAAAATTTCTGAGGCAAGTAGTAGGGGGGAGAAGCCAAGGAATGAGTCTTACAAAAACACTCAGATTTGAAGGAGAGAGAGGAGCAGAAGAAAGGAAGAGATGGAAGTTACGATGACAATAGCCATTCATTTTGAGAGCCAAGAATATCATATCTTCATTAATAAATTCATTTAAATTTAAATTTCAAGGTTTTTAATGAGGATAAAAAATGTACTGCTCCTTAACAATCCATTTACTCTCTTCAATATTAAAATAGGTTTCTCATCTGACGGGCAGCTGGACATTATCTGTAATAAAAAGCAAAATGATTTTTAATTCAATGTCTTAGAACTAATCTATCAAGTTTTAAAGCAGAAACAAGAACTTTCTGAACATGTAGGATTTCTTTGCAGCATGTGCATTTATTCCACAAACAGCCTACATGTCGAGCATGTCCGGCGGATTTGTATAGGAGAAGGTCACTCTTCCTGGGCTGGCACTTCAGTTCTGCGCTCCCCTCGCGGTGCACTAGGTTTGGCGCTAGCTTCACCCCTGCAAGGAAGGCCTCGCCAGTTAATTAGCTAACACTCTCTGGCCCTTGGTGCGTGCCAGACACTACACTTCGTGCTTCGTACTGTTTTCCCATTTAATCTTCAAGACAGCCCTGTGAGGTATTAGTCTCATCTCCACTTTACAGTTTGGTAGGTTCCAATGTTAAGAAACTTGCCTACAGTCACACAGTTGGCGAGTGGTGCCTGGTGCCATCAGGACTCAAAACAGGCTGGGCAGCGTCAAAGGGAGCGCTCTAAACCTCGCTACTGAAAGTGTGGGTGGTCCCCAAGCTAGCAGCACGAGATTACCTGGGAGTTGGCTACAAAAGCAGACTCTCAGACCCAACCCTAAGCCCACAGGATCAGAAGTTTGCTTTTTGTAGTACTTACTGAACTGGGCTTTGCCATTGAGCTACACCCCCAGCTTTTTTCTTTTTTTTTTTTTTTTTTTTTTAGACAGGGTCTTGCTAAATTCCTAAATTGCTTGAACTTTCAGTCCTCCTGCCTCAGCCTCCCAGAGTTCTGGGCTTACAGGAATGTGCTACCAGGCCCAGCTAGGGCTTAATAAGATCCCCAGGAGGTTCTCTGCACATTAACGTTTAGGAAGTACTGTGCTGAATCACTGCACTATGAAGTCTTAGCTGTAATGAATGTTAAGGGAGATGCAATCTCCCCCATGAGTAGCAATTCGGGGCAAAATAAAGGGGTGTTTTGTGCTCTCCAAAGGTTAAAGGACGTATTCAAACAGCAACTTCTTGCGGTTTCCAACACAGGAGACTATTATGATCGGCGAAGGTCAGGACCACTTCTCAAAGCAGCAGATACTGAGTCCGGTCTTGAAGCCAGAACATTTTCCCAATTCATTTTATTAGAAATAGGTGCTGTTCCAAATGGACAGGAGCCCACATCAATAATCTTCTGGAGTTAGAATCGCCAGCCTGGATTCCATGACCCGAGCGGAATCCAAATACCAACATCATCAACAAGCAGATTTGAAACCTCATAAATCGCACGATTATTGAATCGCTGGTCGTGTTACTGAGCTTGGAATTGCTTCTTTTAACGAATACTGCTCATGATAAAACTAGTTTGCCTCTCTTCACCAGTCACGCCCGAGGAGTGAGTGCAAACAGCTGGTGTAAAAAGCAGCCGGCTGGCCGCACGGACCCCCGCGGCAGGTACTTTACTCAGGGTGTGGCGTCGCCTTTTCCAGCCTCCTGCGCCCCTCAGTCCGGTTCATTTCACCGGCTGCCACTTTTTTCCATCACCAGCTCAGTTTGGCTTCCTAAAGCTCAAACCAAAGCCCTCCAGCGAGTAACGCGGGACCTGCGCGTCTCGCCGCCCTTCCCCCGCCGGGGTCTCCGCCCGCGCCCGCGTCCCCGGGAAGGGGCGGCGCCGGCCGGGTCTCCGGAGCCGACTCGCCGAGGCGCGGCGGTGGCAGACGGCGAGTCACGTGCGGCGGCGGGGGCGGAGCGCGGCCGGCCAAGTGGGTGGAGAAAACAAAGCTGTCAGCAGAGGCAGGAGGCGACAGCGCCGGAGCAGGTGAGTCAAGTGCATTTAAAGCGGTACCGCCTCGGCGCACCCCAACACCCTTTCCCCTGGCGCCGGCCGCGCCTCCTCCTGCCACCCTGCCGGGGTGTACGGCCCGTGGGTCACGGAGTAGGCGGAACCGGAGGGGAGGGGGTCCCCGAGCCCAGCAAGAAGTTGTGCCCGCGGAGGGAGGGCCGTGACACGCTGGGTGTGCATCTCTGCGCGCTCCTGCCGTCTCATTCTTCCTGCGGGGCCCCCGCGCCGCGGACCCCAGGAAAGGGGAAGGAGTCGGGGCTGCCACGCTGGCAGAAGCAAAGTGGACCGGCTGAGGGGTGAGGGCCGGGGCCGTCGGACTGAGGGGTCTTGCAGGTGCGCGCCCGAAGCGCGCGGCCCTCGAGGCCGGAGAGTTGCGGCGCTGGCGGGAGCTTTGCGCTTTGGGGCAGACCAGGAAGTACAGCGCGCGGGGGAGCAACCCCCGCGCCCCGGGTCTGCGGCCGCCCCCCTGCCTCTCTTGGGCTGGACGCGACTCCGGTCACCCCACTCCAGCCCTTGACCCCGGCGCCCCGACCGGACTCAGAGCCCCGGCGCGCGCAGGGAGCCGGTCCTTATTCTGCGCCCGAGTGGTTCGGCCGCGGGGCGCAAGCCGCTCGGACTCCCCCGGCTGCTTGGGTGGGCAGTTCCTCGATCTAACTTCACAAGGGCCGCACTGAAGCCAGGAGTCCCACAGACGGCCAAAAAGGAGGGGTGGACGCCTCCGAACCGGGGGCGTGAGCGCATGCAGAGCTTTAGGCCCCGGAAAGGCGAGCGGCTTGGGTCACCCCGAGTCTCTTTGCCGGTCCGATGCCGAGGGCAGAGCTGTAACCTCGGAGGAAGGGGCGCTGCAGCCGTTTGATCAGACGGAGCCTTTGTCTTAACCTCGAGTCCCCTTCTGCTAGTCCTCGCCGGGCCAGTGGCGCGTGGAGTAATTACTATTCCGAACAGTAGTGGACCCTTCACCTCCGCACCTGCCACTGCCGGTCCTCTGCTTCACTTTCTCGCTTCCAGTCCTCCCCCTCCCCCCGCCAAAAAAAAAAAAGGGTCCAGACCCACGCGGTGAGAAGGTAATTAAAAGCGCAACAGCGCTGGCAACGTAAAATCAAGGGTTAAGTGTTCGAACCTACGCCCGCCCGCGTACCGCGGTGGAGGAACTTTCTCAATTAGCATAGTATCTGCCCCGGGGCCGCGCTGCCAGGCGGAGGTGCCTCTCGGCCGGGGCGCAGCTTGCAGAACTGTCCCGACTGAGGTCCGAGCAGCACCTGCTTCAAATCAGAGACGACTCGCGGTTTACAGCTTTGCTGAACACGACACTGTGGGATGAAACAGAACAGAGATCAAAAGGTAACCGCAATAGTGACATCTGATGTGTTTCTCTTGAACGACTAGCAAAGCGGGGAAAGGTCCTTGCCTAGCCAGCCTCCTTCCTAGAAATGTCCCCTTGGCTTGCTTCGCTGTTGTTGTCTGCCAAGCTAAGTCACCGGTTAGGGACCTTGTGTCGGCACACCTCTAAGATAGGCGCCTTCGGAGCCCACCATGTGGTGTCTGGGTGTGTTTCATTGGTGGGTTTTCCACTCAGGGAAAAAGTGATGCTTCGCCAAAGCACTAGTTCCCCGACTTTGCTGCGTATTAGAGTCACCTGGAGAGTTTTAAAATCTCCCTCATCCACATCAGATCCCAAACATGTCAATCAGATTGAGGATGAGAACTAAGCACTGGTGTTTTGAAGAAGGAAAAAAACATCCCAAGTGATTCCGAAGTGTAGCACAGTTGGGGAACCACTGTTGCAAAGGAAGAAGAGTTCGGTAGCCAGAAAGCAGACGTTGCAAGACAAGATGCCAGGTTCACCGCTTGAGTGGGTGAGAGAAAAGACACTGAAACTGGGGTGCTGGTGACTAATGTCCTGAGGGAGAGGACTGGCAGCTGGCAGCCTGGCTGACGGTGACACCTACTCAGCACATCGTTTTCCCTTCCCTGGCTTGGTCTAGCTGTTGTTGGAAAGATCGAGTTCGTGGTCAGTGCCTGGTTTCTGCACCCTTGTTAAGGAGACAAACTTTCCTTCCCGTGATGACTCGGGTGTGGCAGGCAGCAGGGAGACCCAGGAAAGCAAGCCCCGTGAATAGGAAGGAATTTCAGTGAGTAGCTTATTGACACGCCAGCACACTGTCCTTTGAAAGGACGTTTTAATATCTGATCAGGATGTTTGCTTGTGAGAGCGGCCCCCTTTTCCAACACCCCCATTCTACCTGCTTCCTGTGACGCCCTCTGCTTTTGGAAGGCAAACTCGAGCCAGATACAAATCTTGTAACTTGCTGGTGGGAGGCATATAAAAAGCTGATGGGAAAAATGTAAACTGGCTTGAGTTGTTTCAGTTGTGTGAAATGGAGAGGAAGAATTTTCAGTGCGAACATTTTCGAATACAAAAAAAGTCAAATACTTTTTGACCATACATTCAGAGATGAATCAAAACATCTATTAAGTAGAAATGGTTATACCTAACATTTCATACAAAGTTTTACTGGCTCTTGACCAAAGATTTCTTGCTTTAAAGAAAAGTCATCCCCAAAAGATGACTCTAAGTTCTTTAAAGATGTACGTGGTTTATTAAGCTTATTCCTATTTTTGTTGCTATTTCAGTTTCTATACCTCTTTCTCCATTACTCTTTACCTCACCATGGCTGACTCTTCTTCTTCAAAACAAGGGCTCAATGTTGCCAGTTGTTGAACTTCACTGGAACCAGTCCCCTAGTCTCTACATACCCTGCCTGGAATACTGTTATCCTGTGCTGGCCTTTGTGTCTGCAGCCCCAGACGACAGCGCAGAAGACCCTTCGTGTTATAAATCTGCTTGTTTGAAGTGAAGAGTATCAGAAGGTAGAGGGAAGGTTGGAAAACAAAGCCTCCTAAGTACATTCAGTTTTATTATTTTTCTACAACAGACATTCTGGATATGTAGAAGCCAGAAATCAGTGATGATTTTTAAATGCTGTAGAATGAGAGCTAATTTATCCAACAACATTTTTTTCACAAAGAAACTTAGTATTTTGAGCATACTAATAATTACTATAACATTTAGCCATGTTCTCATGGGTCAAAGATTCACTTAACAAAAGTTTACCCATTACTATGGGAAGAAATACTCAACTAAGGAATTCATTAACCTAGGAGAGTTACTTTAGAGTAAATCACTTTTATTTTCACTTATCCACTGTCATTAAAACAGGACAAGTAGGGGCTAAAGGGTGTGTGTGGTTCAGTGGCAGAGTGCTTGCCTAGGATGAGCAAGGCACTAGGTTCAATCCCCAGCATCACCAAAAATAATAATAATACTAAAAATAGAAAACCTTACATATACCTTAAAAACATTTCAATGGCCAATGTGTTTAAAAATGAATGTTGAATACATTCTATGTAGATGCCATCAAAAACAGATGCTACTAAGAATTTCCAAAGGCCAAAATGGTATCAATGCATCCGTTCTTTCTTTTGTGTAGTTTAGAAAAAGAATTAGGGATCTAGGAGTGCACTTTTGAAATTTCAATTGGGAGGTACAAGATTTTGAAAGGCAGAAATGTAATCTAGAAAAATAATACTAGTAGGATTAAGCCATAGCAGTCAGACACTTTATCAGAGCTTGGTATGTATCTAGCTCGGTAATATTTACAGGTAACCTGAAAGGGGTGGGGTAGAGAGGGTGTCATCTCATTTTAGAAGCCCTGGAGTTTTGAGAGTCACCCAGTATGATTACCTTGAATGTATAGAACCCTTTGGTCTAATTAACATATGAGGGACTAAACATAATTGGGTAAATCCAAACAGTGAAATAAGCCTCCAAGCAGGCAATGACATGGCTAGAACACTGGGTTAGTGACTCCTTTCCCCATATTTGTTACATCATGTAGATTGGAAGTAGTCCTGCCTAGAGGCTTTGGCTAGACAAGATCAGTTATTATCTCCTCCCTCCTTAAAAACAGGAGAGCTATTCACATCTGTCATGCTCTCACAGACTTTATTCTTAAGCAGTCTTTGGACAGGGACAACCTTAAATGATCTGGGCCACCTTCAGTTTCTTTTCTGGGTAACCAAAGCAGTAAGTTCATTTTCAAATCTTTCTTCAAGTTTTAGAAGCATAACTCTTATTTTAGGAACACTTACAGGTTGGTCCCATTGCCCAGTGAAGTTTAAAATGCCCTCTGCAACATCTTCACTGAGAAGTCCTCCAGTTCGTGCTTGAATACTTCTCTCCCGGGAAGCTGTCTTTGCAGCTCATCTCTTGGGGCCATAAACAATGAGCCAACTCGTACGAAATTCACCTGCAACCATATGAAATGTGGAAAGGGCTGGGAACGTAGCTCCGTGGTACATCACTTGCCAACCTTGCGTGAGGCCCTGGGCTCAATCCCTAGCACCTCCAAACACAAAATTTAAAGAAATGTATTCTTCTTAATCTGAGATAAGGAAATAATCTGTATATTTCCAAACTGTTAATTCCATAAAATTTTTATTCTACATTTGCAACAGTTGAGAAGCATTCAAAACTATGGTTTATTACACCTGAACTTTGTAGAATTGAATGATTGGTGAATTTGCTTCCATGAAACCTAATCTGCTAATCTACACACTTCAAAATTTACTGCTAACAAACTTCATGTCCTGTCCTGATACTGAGCTTCCTCTGGGCTGAAACTCACGGTGCCTCTATTTCAGGGATCAGCAAACTATGGCCCACTGTTTTTGTGCAGCCATCTAGGTAAAGCTGGTTTTTATATTTTTTTAATAATTGAAAAATACCCAGAGAAAAATGTTTGAGAAAACTTGAAAATTATATAAAATTCACGCTTCTGGGTCCAAAATAAAATTTACCTGGACTGCAGTCGTACGTACTTATTCACACCTTGTCTATGGCTGCTTTTGTGCAGATATGGCTCAGTGAAATAGTTGCACCAAAATTGTGCAAAAAGCCTAAAATATTTGCTCAGTATTTGCAGAAAAATTTGTAGCCCTCTAATTTATTCCAACTCAACATATTCCAATTTAATGTAAGTATTTGCTCACTTAAAGCATTTGTCTTTTCTCAATTTTTCCCTTTAGTCAAGGTAGGCAAAATTTGTTACTAACTAGGGGAACTAAGCATTAAAGATAGAAGGTAGTTTGTCTTCTTGTCCTTATGTATGTATTTTTTGCAAAAACAGTACATTTTTAAGTCATATGTGAATTTTAGAGATTTGATCAACTGTAAAACTTCTGAATCTAAACAAACCCTGAACAAGTGTTGATGTGATACTAACTCATCACTGTTTCTAGAGTTCTAGAAACTGAAAAGAACAATCTCATGGTGAACACTTGCCCTAACTATTTAGCAGAAGGAACTTCCTTATTCTCCAACCCATAGGAGCATTTGTATACTTACTTGTTTTAGTGTGGGAAGGCATACTTTGGAAACTTAATCAGATTCAGAAACTTTTTATTGAACATCACTTTATACACTTAGAATGTGGAAACTTGCTGCTTGTACAAATGACACTTTTGTAAAGTACACATTAAACATAAACAATAAGATCGACATTGTGCTGTGGTTTAAAGTCTTCAAACTCAAAAGTAGACCAGATTATGATCCAGAAGTTCAAATGACTTACCTTTTGCTGGAATGATTACATTAAGAGTCTAGAAAGAATGTTTAAAAGAAGAATCGCATCGGCACAAAGTCATCTCAGTTTTTTTGTGCTGCCTTTCATGAAACTTCCTTCGGTTACTAGAACTTCCCTCTTTTGATGACTAAGTTTCGCTTAGCTGAGTAGAGCAATTATAAGCGCTCCTCTATCCCTTCCAGAATCAGTCCACCTGCAACTGAGGGCCTGAAAAACCAAATCGTACATTATTGTTGTAAATTTTGAGGTACTTAACATCAGCTGAATTTTATTTTTTTGATACGGTGTCTCATCATATAGCCAGCCTGACCTTGAACTTTATCCTCCTGCCTCAGCCTCCCCAGTGCTGGGATTACAGGCATTACACCATGTCCAGCCCAACTAAATCATTTCTAAAAAACAAAAATTGTGAGTTTAATCCCATCCTAGGATTATCCATAGCAGTGGCACGTCAATCACTACTTGCTGAGGTAATTTGACTCACTAGCACCCTGATGGAATAATCGAGGGAGGGAACAGTGAATCACTGCTCTGCTGATTTGATAAGGAACCCATCAGCATTCCTCCCTAATAATCCAGACCTCACATTTTTACCAAAAACATTTTAATATAGTTTATGCCATACATATACCACTAGTAATTCTCTCTAAATTAGTTTCTAAGACTAGGAACTAATTGGATGTGTAACATATTTTTATTAGAGTTGAGACATCTCTAATGAATCTTTTGCTTGCTTCAGCCCTAACTTCTTACAAACATATTGGCAGGAATGACTATTGCTGATTGAACTAGGTAGAAGAAAAATTAACAAGAAAAAGCTGGAAAATGAAGCAATTTTGGCTTTTGTTTTAGTTCTACCAAAGAATCTGAACCTATTTATTGGTGGCATAGATAAAAATGAGATCAGAGGTTTAGATTAGCCTTTTTACAATCTGTGAAATTAGCAGCCTGTAAGAGGTGAGAGAGCTCCTGTGACCGCTTCGCACTCTTCTTCCGAAGGCATTTTAAATCTGATCAACTTGCCGTAATGTGAAATCAAGAAGAAAAATATTTCATGATTCAAACCAAGAAGCCACTCTTTCCTTTTCCCACTGAGGGTTTTCAGTCTTCTGTAAAGTGAAAGAGAGAGCATAGTGGGGGAAAAGGTACCTGCTTTGCCCTACGTGGTCCTACAAGCTATTGACAGAAGTCTCTCTGTTGGTCTCAGTCCCAGCTTGCCATTATTATCAGTTTTCCCCAAGTGTGACCTTGGGGCACAAATCCTCAGCAGCAGCAATAACCAAGTGTGCTAGGTACCACTGGCAAACCCAGAAAGCAGTTTGCTGTACAGGGGCATATTTAAACAGCACTGCCCACGGGTCTGTTCTCCATCCTCGCCTCTGCCCTCCCAGGACTGCAAGGTAGGTTGGGAGTATGTTTTTTGTCTAAGGCTGCTAGATTAAATACAGGATAATCAGTTCAATTTGAATTTCTGGTAAACAATGATTTTTTTTTTTTTAGTGTAAAAGTGCTTTGTATAGTCCATATATTGCTTGGACTATGTTTACACTAAAAATGTTATCTAAAGTTCTAATTTAAATTGGCACACCATCTTGCCATTTTATTTTTATTTTTGCTAAACTTGGCGACCTTTCTTTTATTACATAATAAATCTTTTATTACAAAATAAATCTCAAAATCTCCCAAATGGCCAGCTTTCCTGACCTATAAGATATCCGACCTGAGGTTATAGTTCTGGGATAATACATTTAAGTGTCTAAGCTGCCTTCACCTTCTAGAGGAAAAAAAAAAAATCACTAAAGTCTTAAAATGAAGTTTTCTGTAGTTTGCTTAAGGGGGGAGATTAGAAAGTAAAACCTGTACTAGAAAATTAGCGATCTTTTCATTTTGTAAGGAATTCTGAAGTATTTTCTATCCTTTCACAGATCTTTTAGTAGAATAGATGCTTCAGTAGGCAAATTGCTAGTTCAGACAGGTTTAAGATACAAAATCCATCATGTCCATAGTGTGCCGTAAATTCAGAGCTCTTCAGGTGACTTCAGTGATGCCCACTGCCTGAGTGAGGTCCCAGGACCCACGGCCTCAGCCCTGACAGGACATGCCTTCGGGTACAGACGCGGGGCTCCGCTTCAGACTTTCTACCAGCGTCTACACTGCCACAAAAGCCCCAAAGGTGACTCTTCTGCACATTAAAGTTTGAGAAGCTGTAAACTAAAGGATTCTCCTTTTTTCATACATTGGACTGGTCTTTTTTAATATCTTTTTGAATGGTCCTTAACAAACTATCTCTTTTTAACACCTAAGAAGTGGTTTAAATATCTTCAAAATGCAACATTATATTTCTGTGTATTCATATGAAAATCCAAATAACCATTTATAACATTGTTTTATGATAAGCTTATATAGAAAACTAAGGCAATTGGGGGGGGCATCATGTTGGGGATTAAACCCAGGGCCCTGAACATGACAAATTTAAGTTTGAAAAAGACAGGAACTAACTTGACAGCCTATTATAAAAAGCATTCTGGGTTGTTCTTGATTAATAACCTCTAAATGAGGTGGATCACTTTCATGTCCTCATATCATCAGGAAATCTCTTGTGCTTCTTCATTCCAAGTGTTATAACTTACATAGGAATATTTATATGCCACAGCCACAAATTCATGTACTTGTATTCCTACCAGTAGGTTACTCTAAAACTGGCTGGACTACATAATTTGGGCCTCTGGCAAACTCCAAACTACCCTTGTGAAATTCTCATTTTTAAAAGTAACTGAGCTCCTAGATCATTCATTCGGGGTTCCAACCCCTCACTTCCTGCCTGTGGCTGATTGTTTTTATAGTGTTACACTGTAGAAAGAACTAGACCATCAGGTGGGCTGAGTTGTTAAAGCTGGTTCTGTAGCACCCAGGTGATTGTGGAGGCGTCACTTAGCATCTTTCATCAGCATCCCGTAAACCGAGTTTTCTCATCTGCATGTAGAGGCCGTGGAGTCAGTAACTGTCTTTGGAGACTGTTGTCAAGATCAAATTACATAACATGTGTGTTGGTCCTCGTGACTAAGATGTAGGTGATGTGGTCAGACTCGTTTAGTGATCTGCTTCATATGGGGCCTGCAGTGGACTGTTGTGGAATGTGGCTTCCTGCAACCCGCCTAGTGTGGAAGACAGGTGTGTTCATCTTAATGGTTCCCTTTGTCCACTGGAAATAGAACCATGGAGCAGGGCTGGGGATGTGGCTCACTGGTAGAGCATTTGCCTAGCAGGCATGAAGGCCCTGAATTTGGTGCTCAACACTGCAAAGCCAAGCAAAAAATGTGTCTTCCAGACTGCTAGCTCATGGCTGTGTGTCTAAGTCAACCACAGAGTTTCCTTTCTGTGCCCCAGAAATTTAAAGTTCTTTTCCTGACTGAGAACAGTGAAATGCTGCAGGACACCAAGTGATGAATTCCTTATTAGGCATCAAAAGACTTAATGTGTATTTTTTTCTTCCTGCCAGAATTCTGTACAATCCCTCATTGTGCTCTTTCCCAAGAATAATATTAATGGATTAGTAAAATGTGCTACAATATTTTAAATTACTAAATTCTTTTTCAATAGTATTCTTTTGCCATTGCAAATTTTTTAAAAAGATGGCAAAGAAAAAGTAGAATAAAGTATTCCTTCAAAACATTTTAAGGGCTGGGGATTTAGCTCAGTGGTTAGAGTGCTTGCCTAGCAAGCGCAAGACCCTGAATTTGATCCCCAGCACCCCCCAAAAAAACCACACATTTTAAGAATGCATCATAAATAACCACATTATCACATAGCTATGATTCATTATGAAGTAGATTTTTACCTTATCCAGTTCTACAACCTCAAATTGAAAATGGCTGCATGACTGTTTCATTAAAAACACCCCAGGACAGAACTTCCCTCACCAGCATACAGGGGAGAAATTCATTTTTCTTTCTGCTGTTTTAATAAATAAGCATGAATTCATTAGTAAGAGGCCGACAAATGTAGGGAAGGCTATGAGGCGTGGTACTTACAATCTTACCACCTTCTTGCAACTATTACAGCAACTTTTTAATTTTTTGTAGCACTCTTGTCTGCTTTCATATTCGACAGTGTTTTACACAATATATCTCCTTATTAGCACTTTTCATATTTCCCATATCCAGCATACAGGAATATTTCTAGCATCAGTGTCTCTACCTGCACCTTTGCTAGCTCTTTCTTTCTGGGATGTGTTTCCTCAAGTAACTCAAGATCAGGCTAGGGCCTACCTTGAGTCTTAACACCTCTGGGTCCATGCTGCTCGCTGACCAGTGGCCCCAGCATGCTGTCAGAGCACCATACTAAATGCAGAATTTCAGGCTTCTCCCCAGTCATTCTCAGTCCGAATGCCCAGCTGGTCTCTTACTCAGCTTCGACAGTCGAGAAGACCGGCTTTGCGAAGCCTTTTCTAGACTGACCAGGGGCTCTGCCACGGGCACCAGCCCACCCATCCCAATAGCATTTGGTACATTTTGGTTTTCCTTTCAGGAGCTGGTTGAAGGTGGTGATAGGCTTTACTCATCTCCACATCCCCAGACTCTCTCACGGTGCCTAACAGGAATAATTAAGAGTCCGACTTTGGGATGTGTTTTCTCATTTTTGGACCGGACTGTTAGTGAATGAATTGTGAATGACAGTCCTCTTGTGTGGTGGAAAATTGGGTACTCTCTTAAGGGGTTCCCCTTCAACAGTGGATAGTTTGTCAGAGGGTGTTGTCTTTACTATGCAAAACACGGTGGGGAATACTCTGCAGATTTCTGAAAACCCACTGCCACCGTCATGCCTTCTGCTTAAAATATGAATACCTATTAAATCCCAGTACCTCTGGGAGGGGTGGTACTGGAGGTCTGGGGTGAACCTGGGCAGGTTTGGGTAAGTGCTAAAGGGAGCAACATAGAGATGATGGTGGTCTGATAGGAGAAGGTGGTGACGTTAGACAAAAGAGTCCTGGAATTGGCTTCTGGCTCTGACAGATGTTAGGCTATTTTTATCTTGAATCATAATGTAGGTCACTTTTCCAATAAAAAAAAAAAAGTAGTTCATACCTATAAAATCTCAAGATGTGACTTTCCCCCATGAGTCCTGCCTCACAGCGTCTGTGACAAATTTTATCTGGCCCTGTGTTCAAAGTGAACCATTCTGAGGACTTTTCCCCCATATGTTTGTTTTCTGGGCAGTCAAAAGTGCAGGTACTTCTACACTGATGTTTCTAAACTCTTTCAAACTAAGCAGCAATTGAACTGTTGGAAGCTGGATCTTCACACTGGATATCATGTTCTGTGAACTTGGGGACAGACAATGTGAAAGGCTCAGCCTCTTAGCCCTGTTTTGAAGTTAGGGAAGGCTGATTAGAGCTTGGGAATCAAATTGTGCCCACAAACAAGACACTTCTGTCCAACAGGCTATTGTTTGCCTTATTTGAAAGGAACATGAGTCTCCTGGTACTGCGTACTAACAGCCCTCACAATCAGCCACACAGAGTCTGAAAGACTGAAAGGAGTATCATTATCTTGGAGAATGCACAGCCTTTTCCCCTTTTCAGAGTCTGCTGCTGTACTTGCCTATCGTCATGGACACCAACTGTGGCAGAGTTGTGAATCTGAGGTTCTTCTTCCCTTTAGTGGAAGAGTGTACTGGGTTGTTTTTCTGTCCTGAATTGTTAACCTGAGTATCTGTGGTGACACTATCCGTGGTGGTTTGCCAGGACGTAGGACTTTGGGTGGGGTTTGTAAGCATCATCTTGACACCTTTGTAGCTTACCTTGTTGAGCAATGAGACGCAGGTGAACCAGGCGAGATGGGTAGGACAGTCATTGTGTTCTGTGACGTGGAACATTCTGCCAGGCCTATTTGAGTCATATTTTCCTGTGAGGTTTCTGGCCCATCCCAGTGAAAAGAGATTTTGAGCAATATACTTCTCTGAGGCTTAGTGCTGCTTCAGGGGTTGCTCTTGGAACCTGAAAACTGCAAGTTTTTGTTTGTTTTTCACATCTTCGGGATTTGTTTTTAAATCTGAAAGAATGGCTAATAAACTTGGGTTTTTCTATTAATCTGTTAATTATTATCCCATTAATAGTTTTGTATGAGTCTGGTTGAGAGACTTTGCACCTTGATTTTTCTATCTGAAAAATTATGCAAATGTTTGTGACTAATGATCCTGAGTAGAGATTCCAGAGATTAAAAATTAAAACAGCAAATTAAAAGCACTGCAGGTCGGGAGAACTAAAGAAATGAGAGACAAAGAGGAAAAAGACTTAGAATTAGGGGCATGGTGGCACACGCCTGTAATCCCAGCACTCAGGAGGCTGAGGCAGGAGGATTGTAAATTTAAACCCAGCATGGGCAATTTAGTGACTTAATGAGACCTTGTTTCAAAATAAATTTAAAAAGACCTGGGGATGTAGTTCAGTGAGGTGGTCCTGGGTTCAATCCCTAGTATCATTAAAAAAAAAAAAAGTAAACATAAGAGAACCAGCATCCCATGGTCTCCTGCTGCTGCACCATTACTGGACCCTGATACAGGGCACCAGAAGGCACCAGAATGTGCAGCGACAAGAATATATATAGATTCAAAACACAGAGAGTGAGCCAACCATGACAAAGCTTTTGTTTTAACCTAGTACAAAAGGAGTTCCTGTTTTAAGGATGGAGTTGAGTGGTACTGGTGAGTATAGGACAGTGATAGCAAACCTTCTAGGGCTTTCAGTGATAACAAAGGTTCCCCACCACTGGTATCAAAAGACCCCATGTCAACAGGTGTGACCAGAGGTAGGAATTATGGCTTTTATGGCGCTAGAGCCTGAAAGTTCATGCATCGTGGTGCTCAAGAAAGGGTTTATGATCAGCAAAGTCTTCCCTTCCCTAGGATAGTGGCCCTGAACTCTGAGCTCTGGCAGCGTGGCCCCCAGCACCTTCCTGCTCCTGGTGGAAACGATCAGAATTAACAGCATTCTACCTGTCCTGAATGTCTGGCACCACCAGTGAATTTGACAGAGGATCTCACCAAGTCAGTGTGTGGCTCTCTGACATATATGCTTTTCATTATTTGTATCAAGTGCAATGGAGATGTTTCAGAGCCACGGCAACCTCAGAGATCATGTCATTTATTCCTATTATTTACTTGATTAAAAACTCAGCCATGGAGATTCCCCTACGAAAAAGACTTAGTCACTGCGAACTTTTCAAGTTTTTGGCTTGTCCTTTGCATCTGACAGTGCCTGGCAGTTCACCTGCACTTCTTCCTGGCTCTCAAATATAGTACAGTGTACTGATGGGAATGACTAAGGGGTAGCTCGGCCTTTCCCATGGGGAGCGAAAAGGAGGGCACCTTGTGCATGGGAAGAAGCAAGAAGTAAAGAAGGCAGAAAACCCAGCTTCTCTAGGGTCCAAAGATTTGAAGGAAATAAGAATGTTAAACTCTGTTAAATGAAGCGATATCTTCAAAGAACACAATCTGTACAATCTTATGAGCTACCATTCAACAGAAAGCCAAAAGTAGAACTTTCACTTGTGGCCAAAATATAAAATTTGGGGGGGGGGGTTGTTGTGGGCTAGAATGCCAACCTTAGAGAGATGGGGGCTGAACTGTGGGGTTTGCCAAGACCGTGTACCACTAAGCAGGCAGCAAAAGAGACCTCAGCAGGGCCAGAAAGGCCACTGAGGATCCTGTTCCAGGGATCCCCTGCTCATTAAGATCTCTTTCATCAAGGCTACATCCATAAGATCTCTTAACATAGGAATCCCCTCCCATTCTGTTTGAGCTGTAGGTTTTCCCTAAAGTTGATTTTATTTCCTGGCCTTGTAATACTCTGATCTGGCTTCCCAAGGAGATGTGTTCAAATTCAGTTATTTAACATCAATGAACTTAAATGTTTTCCATTTACATAGAAATTTGGAGTTGTGAAAGAATTTGCAACTCTCAAAAGTTGTCTCAACAACTCTCAAAAGTAGCCACATTTTATGGGAAACTATAAAAACAGGAGTCCAGAGTATAAATGACATGCCTGAAGTCACATCATTAGGAAAACCTCAAGCTCAGGAAATTTTACGCCAGGTCAGTGCTCTTTATACTAGACAGGCTTATAAATGGTAGATGGATTCTCAGAGTGTCTCCCAAAGGTCCTTTTAACTTGTAAAGATATGGAATTATACCAGGATCTTAACCGCCAACTACTCCCATGTTTCCCATTGAAATATACACAGGGTTCCAAAAATGAGTTGGCAAACACAATTTTCGGACACAACTCACCATAGATGAGGACTCCTGACATTCTGGCCCTCATAAACACTTTTCAAAATTCACAGTTTGCAAATGGAAGTTCGCAAAGGTAGGACATAAGAGTTGTTCAAGAATGTGGTTAGAAAATGCACGCAATCTCAAAGTCACCTGAAGCTGGTACTTTCAGGCAGAGTGTGGTCCAAGTATACCGGATAGTCCTGGAAACAGTAATGCAGAGCTTCTAAATTTTTAGTTTACTGTTTGCTTCTGACAGTTTGGCAAGTCATCTGACAATCATCTATCTGTCAAGTACACTAGGTATATATGTGGAGGCTTTAGATTTGGCTACACAATGAAATGGAAGCATGACTTCATTGAAAGTGTCCATGTAACAAGACTAGCCATTCAGATCAGCAAAGAAGAATTAATAAAAATTTGCTGTAAGCACTCTCTAATGCTTTTGTATGGAGTAGTTAGTTAATATCACTTTGGAAAAGGGAGAAGTTTCTGAATCTTAAATTCTAGATGAGTTCTAGGGTGAAGGGAGAGGAAAATCAAGGAAAGGTGAGATCCCCCAAGAATGGTCCATTGTGGGTGGCAATGTCTGAGCCATAGATCAGCAAATCTGAATTGATACCAGCTAAGTGAGTGGTCCAGTTAAGTGCATGCTAGATTGCCAGAGAAGCAGATTTTGGAATGAGCTCTGAAGTAGTGACAGTGTGTGCCTTTCGACTCGGGTGTGGTCCCCGCATGCCAATCAGCATCACCTAGGAAGCTAGAAACGTTTCTTAGAAAGCTAGAATCCCAGGCCTCGCCCCAGTCCTGCTGAAGCATAGTTTGCATTTTAACAAGATTCCCAGATGAGTCATAAAGTCTGAGGAGACTAGGAAGTAAAAGGCTGATTTTCCGCCCCGAATTTCAGAGTGAGAAAAACATAAATGATTGTTGAATTCCACTTACTATCCAAGAGAATGACACTCATAACTCTTAACCTTTTGTTCTTCCACTCTCTACATTGGTACCATTGCATTCACAACTCACAGTTATTAATTTGTGTGTCTGTTCCCCAGCTAGACTAAGCTCCTTGGTAGCACACTGTGTCTTGTTCATCCTTAAGAGCCTCAGTACCTGGCACAGTCCCTGGCATATGACACTGTATAAGATGGTACCCAGAGCTCCAGCTGCCAAGACTCAGATACAGGTTTGGATCCTACTCCTGCCTCAAGCCTCAGTTCATGCATCTATACAACAAGAATGAAAGGACCCCTTCTAGGATTACTGAGGGGAGAAATGAGGTTGTGCATACAATGTGCTTAGCACAGCGACGAACGTGACCTGCTTGTACGTGTAGCTATTTTTGTTCTTATGTGCTCAGTGAATGTTGAACAAATGCAAAAATAAAAACCTCATATAAAATGTTATAAGATGAGAACTTGGTGTTCAGCTTCAATCACATATGAAATTGAATTTTAAATAAGATAAAAGGAAGGATGGATTAAAATCAAGTTGTAGGAAAAGTGTATGATTTGAAATCAGAAGACCGGTGTTCGGGTCCCAGCTGTGTAGCTGTGTCATCAGTAAGCACCAAGCCTCCTGAGCACCAGTTTCTTCATCTTGAGGGTGGGATTGCTGATCCTCTTTATCCTGTGGAGCTATACAGAAAAGCATTTTACAACTTGCAGTCTAAGAAGCGGAGCCCATCAGATCCATTTTTGTATCCCCGCCCCTTACCACAGTGTCTGACGGAGATGTTGGATGAAGCAGATTTGTTTAGTGAGATTAGAGCATGCACTCGCAGTGTGGGGTGAAAAGTGGAATTATAATTATGGCCCTCCAAACCTCAACCCCAAGGGGCAAAATCCCTAGCATTTAATTTCTTGGACAAAGGGAGATGAATAGGACACAAATGTCTGAAGAGGCTCCTTGTGGGTAGAGGTGGATGAGGGAGAGAATAATGAAAATAAGGTTGAGAAATGCTGAATTAGAGATTTGGATCTACCAGTCGGAACCCCATGAGAGCTTCTATGGAAGGATCATAAGGGAGGGAACAAGTCCCAGTCAAAAGGAGTGAAAGCCAAAGGAGTGAAGCTGTTGAGGTCGTGGCAAAAGAATTAGTTTTGAGATCTGGGTGAGCTGATATATAGGAAAGAGTTTTGCAGAATTAAGAGCAGCAGACATCTATAATTATGGAAGAAAAAGCCTGTAAGAAATAGTTTCAAATTGGGTATTTTAGTTGGATTTCCAATAACATACAGTACTGGTTTCCTCTAGAGTGGTTTTATTTCTGACAGCATCATTAGATCTTCAGCCCTAGAATTTCACTAGGATACTTCCCAGCTGGGTGGAATTCAGCATGTATTTTTCCCATCAAGGACTTGAGTTACTGATAGAGCCCACCGAGCCTTTGGGAAGCAGATTCCTCTGCAAGGCAAAGACTGCAGCAGGGTTCCCAATCCCAATGCCGTTTGTTTTTATATCAGAGTTCTGGGGTCGTCTTGTGGACTCATGCAGGGAACCTGGGGGCAAAGGCTATGCGAACATTCCTGCACGTTTCTGCAAGTTCTGTCCACTCACACTTTTAATAGATTCTGCTCAAATAATATTTGAAAAGATTCTCACAGATCATGCCACACACCGATGAGGTTACCATCTTTTTTTTTTAGATTTTTATTAAAATTTATGAAAAATTACACAAACCTACAGGCCATTACACAAGCTTACAGACCACAATACATTGTGCCTTTTGCTTAGGAGAGCAAACAATGTAAACAACCACATAGATGAAGCAGTAAGTCACAACTACACGAAGTTACTATAGTACCCAGTACGCATGCCACTGATTTAAGTTTGGGTTATTAGGTTCTTATGGGTTTTTTTGTTTATTTTTTTTTGTTTGGTTTGGTGCCAGTGATCGAACTTGGTGCCTTGCACTTGGTAAGCAAGCACTCTAACCACTTAGCTAAATCCCCAGCCCCTCTTATTTTTAAGATATCATTATTCCTCTGGATTCCCATTCCCCTCCCACTTTGCCCTTGTCTTGTTCCCTTGAACCCTCAATTAGCTTATATCTAACACTTTGCCTTTTTGTACCCATTGTTTTACCCTTTTCTTTTGTTTGTATTTTACCTCACTAAATGAGGGATACCATGTGGTATTCCAGCTTGCGAGTCTGATTTATCTCACTCAACATTATATTTTCCAGGTCCATCCATTTTCATACAAATGACTCTAGTTTGTCATTCTTTATAGCTGAATAGTATTCCATTATGTATAGATAGTGCATTTTGTTTATCCAGCTATTTATTGGTGGGTGTACAGGTTGCTTCCAGAATTTACCTATTACAAATTGTGCTGCTATAAACATTGTTGTACAAGTATCTCTGTAATATGATGTCTTAAACTCTTCAGGAAAGATACCTACTAGGGAAATGGCTGGGTCATGTGGGATTTCTACTTTCAGACTCCTGAGAAATCTCCATACTGATTTCCATAATGGTTGTACTAGTTTGCATTCCCACCAACAGTGTAGGAGGGTTCCCTTTTCACCACAGCCCCACCAGCATTTGTTATTGTTTGACTTCCTAATGATTGCTATTCTTTCTGGGTAAGGTGGAATCTTAGAGTTGTTTTAATTTGCATTTCTCTAATAGCCATAGATGTTGAACTTTTTTTTATATGTTTGTTGGCTATTTGTATTTCTTCCACTGTGAAGTATCTGTTCATTTCTCTGGCCCATATCTTGAATGGGTCATTGATTTTAGGTAGTTTAATTTTTTTGAGTTCTTTGTATATTCTAGATATTAGTCTTCTGTCTGAGGAGTAGCTAGCAAAGATTTTTTTCCCATTCTGTGGGTTTTCTCTTCGCCCTCCTAACGGACTCTTTTTACCCATCTTTTGAGGGAGAGCATAGCAACTCTTAAACCCTAGTGTCCTAGCGCCCCTTACCACTGCCAAAGACTTATTGTTACACTTTTAACACTTTTAGTATGTTACTGTGTTCCTTCTTTAGGTGGTCAAAGGAATAACAGACTACAAAGTCAGGACACATGGAAAGCAGGGCTTTAATTTTCACCCTGACCCAGACACTAAATTTGAATCCTAAGCTCTGAAATTGAACCTGTCTGTGCTACTTTCCTGTTTCACGAGCTTTCTGCTACATCTCAACATCAATCACACACACAAGGAAAGAGCTACTCTATTCTGCACTATTTTCAAGGATATCAGATTATAAATGAATAAAATGATAAGTGCAGATAATGTAATTATTTAAAAGTTTTACATAATTATAATGCACATGGTACTTCTTTTTAGTTTTAAATATTTTTACTTTTGTACCTTTAGCACTATACTCTATTTTTTAAATTCTGCAATAGAAAAGAATCTTAAAAATCATTTTAGTTTTGCTTCACACAGGAAGTAGCAGATGGATAAATGAGGATTCCAAGAAGAAAACATTTGACTACGCTTACCAGGAAATAACTGAATTTCTTTTTTATTGTAGCTATCACTTTAGGTAGTTTCTTGGGTATGTATTTATAGAAACACAAATCACACAACCATAAGTAGTTTATAACATCCTTACCATTCTCAATATGTACTACCCAAATCCTCTTATCAACTAGCAATTTTTTAAAGTCCTTAAATATACAACATGGGTCATTTGGTAATTTGTCTTTCTTAAGGAGAATGAGTCATACCAGACTTAGTAGCCAAGATTCAGTGTAACTTGACCTCCCTTGCCTGCCAGACAATCTCAGTTTTTGGTTTCCCTGGTGTGTACTTGGCTCTATGCTTTACTGCAGTCGAGCCCTGGGTATCCCTCAGCTGTCCCTGGGGAAGGCCATGAGCCCCACCCAAGACCACTAATTGATATGGTGCTTGGTGGAGGCGGGCTCTCTGGAAGGCTGATAGCAGGCGGGATCAGCCTTGAGATTAAAGGCTATGACTTTCTGCTAATGCCTATAAGCTGTTTTGTTCCTAGAAAGTCATGGACCTCCCGCATTAGAGAATATGATCTCCAGCTGAAGCAGTTTGGTATCTCGAAGTGGCCATGGGGAGTTTAGAATTCAGGATGCAGGTCATTCTGAACACGCGAAGACAGCTTAGTTAGTTCCTGTGAGGAAAGCTCGGGCTCTGGTCCCATTGGTGTTCTGTTCTTGGCAAAGCTGTGAACATCTCAGGAGACAGCGATGCTGTCTAGTGTTGATCAGAAGTCTTACTGCCTAGCTACACAGCCGTGAATAAAGAGTGAAATTTTCCAATGGCATGGCGTGATTGGAAATAATTTTAGAACCATTTTTCATTCTGCTATCTCTCTTATGTTCCTGTGGTTTGGTGACTGGGTGTAGAAGCAGCAGTCATTCTGGGGGAACTTGCTAGCTAGGACAGATTTCCTACGGCTAGAGTTCTGGGTTTGTTAAAGAGGATTTGAAATATCTAGAGGATGGATGTTTGTAGAAACAGATCATGTGCTTCGTTAAAGAGTTTTACCTGTCATGACTCTGATCCTGGCAAAGACATTCGATCTTTTCAAATTAAACGGAACCAACAAATAAGCCAGAGAAAGCAGCTGACCTATCCCTGTTCATTTCTAAGGCACTGCCGAGTGCTCAGAATGGCAGGAGTTCAAGTCACCGTGACAGGAGACTGTGCAAACTCTCTGGGTTTGTGATAAAGGTTATGTCCTTATTGAGTGTGTGGTCCTGGTTAGAATAAAGAACACCTGGTTTGTGGTTTACAAAAACCCGCAAAGGATAAGATTCTATTAGGGTGCAAATAAGATGTAGACATTTTTGAAATTTTTTGGAAATTCCTAAGTGGCATGAACCCGAAGGTGTGAGAGATTAGGTAAAAAATTGAAGGGTGGATCAAAGTGGGATTCAGAACTCACTTCTGGTCTTGAATGTGTGTATTCGTATTACTATTTTGGACTGTAACGAACTGGGAAGCTAAACATAAGAGAAAAGGTACCAGAGAAAAATGCAAAGATAAACCAGACTGGACAGTGCTGTGCAGCTGCCAGCAATTTCTGAGCACTAAGATTATGGGTGAGATATTTTTTCCTGGATTTGTCCAAAATGGAGCAAATTTCTGACCCCATCTTGTCTACTGCCTTGGAGCTTTGTTTTTCTCTGGAAAAAAAAAAAAAGTAATAAAAGTGAGGTATCTTGCGCAGTTCTAGTTACTGCCCAAACTCTTATTTACAATTTTTCAAGGTAGTGTACATTGACATTATCACTTAATATACTAACATGTATTAAGAAACAGAGAGACCCTATGTATCATTTATCCAAACACGCACCATAGCCACCACCACCATAGTAACATCTTGCAAAACAATAGTACAAAGTTTGTAACCATACTCACTTCCCTCCAACCCTGACCTCTCCTTAGCCACTGGCAACCATTCCATAGTTTTATCATGTGCTCCGTTTCTATAGTTTTATCATTTCCAGAATGTGAGGTAAATAGGACCTTTGGAGATTGACTCTCTTCACCCAGCGTAACTCTCCAAAGATTCATCCAGGTTGTTATTTATATCAGTAGTTGATGTCTTTTTATAGCTGGGTAGTATTTCATAGTGTCTTAGGCCATTTTGTGCTGCTATAACAGAATACCCAAGACTGGGTAATTTATATAGAACAGAGATTTATTTGTTACAGATCTGAAAGCTGGGAAGTCTAAGATTGAGAGGTCCATACCTGGCAGGGGCCTTTGTGCTGCTCGTGTCATCCCCTGGCGAAGGGAGAAAGGGAAGAAAAGGAGAAGGAGAAGAGTGAACAAGCTCTAAAGTCGTCCTTTTATGAGGAACCAAGTCCCCACAGTAACTAATCCAGTGCTGTGACAGTACCATTAATCCATCCACGAGGCAGTCGCATATTTTATTTTTAAGAGAAACTACCAAATTGTTTTCCAGAGTAGCCATACCATTTTCTGTTCTCACACGCAACATATAAATGATCCGGTTTCACTGAGTCCTTGCCAGCATTTTGAGTCGTCACTATTTTTTATTTTAACTATTCTAATAGGTATATAGTGATGGCTTATTGTAGTTTTAATTTTCATTTACTTGATGTCTAATGATGTTGAATAACATTTCATGTGCTTATCTGCTCTATGTATATCCTCTTTGTTTAAATGTTTTTATCTTTTGCCCATTTTCTAACTGCATTATTTTTTCACTGCTGAGTTTTGAAAGTTTTAAAATATATCCTACATGATAGTTCTTTCTCAGAGAAGTGGCTTGCAAATATTTTCTGCTTGCTTAGATCTTGTATTTATATCCACTTCACGTGGTCAAAATTTTTTATTTTGATGAAGTTCATTTTATTGAGTTTCCTTTTTACAGACTGTTTTTGGTGTCAAGGGTAAGAACAGTTTTCTAGGCCCTAGATCCTGAAGATTTTCTCTTCATTCATTTCAGAAGTTCACAGTTTTATAGCTTATATTTATGCCACAGTCCATTTTGAGTTGATTTGTATGTAAGTCTGGGATTTGCAGATAGTAACTGCCAAACACCACAGTAAAATCTACTGGCCAATCCCTAGTCCCACCAGGGAGGCCAAGGAGGGATCTAGACTTCCACGGGGCAAGGCTTTGCCTTACTGAGCGGTCACTACGTGCCAGGGCCTGGACTTAGAATGCAAGTGGAACACCAGCTTTCCAGCTGTTTCCAATCTGTACCCAGAGACTGGCTTTTGAGATAGCATGATGTGGGTGAAAGAGAGCAGGTACTGCAGTCTGTAAGACTCACTTTCTAGCTGCGTGGTACTGGGCACAATGCTCCATTACACTGACACTTGGTGTCTTCATTTGTAAGAAGATGGTTTTGAGCATTAAATTAGATAAAACACATGAAATAGCATATAGGGTGTTCCATAAATGATGTCATCCTTCTCCAAACTGATCCATTGCAGCTGCTGAAAAATTAGTAATGGGCTGTTGTGAGGAAACAGAAAGGCCAATTGTGTACAGACAAGACTGAACTCGCTAGGGGCTAATAATCTGGTTTATAGATAAACTAGCAGCCTTATGCTCCTGCTTCCTGGTTTGGGGACCAAGACTTTGCGTAATAATAACTACTGAATGCTAATTAAATAAATGAAAATTTTATTCTGATTCAGTTAATATTTCTGAAAGGTTGAAAGACTTAAAAGTAGAAACTGACATGGATAGGAAATGATATTTTCAAAATCGATTATTCATCTGTTAAATATTAAACTATGGAAATATATGAAATACCTACAAAATTAAACTCAGCTAAAAAATAAAGAAAATTTACCTTTTTTTTTTTTTTTTTTGTACCGGGAATCAAACTCAGGGCCTCATGCTTGCGGGGCAAGCACTCTAACCACTGAGCTAAATCCCCGGCAATTTACCTGTTTTATCTGAAGTAAATTATAGTTAGCCTACATAAGTTCAGTTATTGAAACCATTGATGTTAAATCTTCTGATTTTAAACAAGCCAAAATTACATAAATTATTTCTGAGATCCTTGAACACTACAGGTTGAGTATCCCTTATCTCATATACTTGGGACCAGAAGTGTTTGAGATTTCAAATATTTTCGGAATGTTTGCATATATAATAAGATATTTTAAGGACGGGACACAGGTCTAAACATTAAACCATTATGTCTCATCTATACCTTATACACATTGTTCCAAGTTATTTTATACAATATTTTAAACAGCTTTTGCATTAAAGTTTTGAGGAGTGAAATTTTCCACGTGAGCATCACATCAGCCCTCAAAAGCTGGATTTTAGAACATGTTGAGTTTGGGACTTTCACGTTGGGGATGCTCAGCCTTTATAACGTTAGCAATGCAGCTGTCACCTTTAGTTTTATTCTCTCAACACCTACCATTTTGTTCTTCACTTTTAAAATCCCTTATTTCCCATATAGGAAGAGTATAAAATGTTTTCCACTTCCCTTAAAAAAACTTCTTCTCTCAGTGACGTCTCTAGAATTTGTCTAGTATTAATCACACAGTAATAGATCTGCCACACATATTTTATTTTTTTAAATTTATTTATTTTTTTATTTTTACCAAGAACATGTATTGGTACATTGTATACACAATGATCATAAGCAACATGGTTATTTTGTACCTGTACGTGATGTATCTTGGTTTTCCCTCTTCTTCCCCTCCCCTCCCTTCCATTTCCTGACCCTTCCTTATTTGCAACAGGTTTATTTACATTTTTCCTTTTTTTTTTTTTTTTTTTTTTTTTTTTTTTTTTTTTTTTTTTTTTTTTTTTTTTTTTTTTTGGTGCTGGGGATCGAACTCAGGGTCTTGTGCTTGCAGGGCAGGCACTCTAACCACTAAGCTAAATCCCCAGCCCCATTTTTCCATTTTTTCCCTTTTATCTTATTTTTCTTTTAACCTTCCTTCTTTTTCCCCCCTTTTCTCTATCTAGTTCTCCTCTGTTTTGAATACTCTTTTTTTTTCTTACATAATATCTATTTGATTTTAAACTAAATAAGCACCAAAAGCAATTCTGGAATGGTCATAGAAAATAGAAGAGCAGTGTACAGGGTGAGGGCTCAGGTGGAAGATAGGTTGTGCTTAATTTGTTACTTGGGGTTTTGGGGAACAGTAAAGGATTATGCACATACGCGTGTCAGGTCATTTTTAGCAGCATCTGGTTGAACTCTAAGCAGTCTCCCCAGTAACCATCAGTCCCCCAACATTGGTCCCTCGAAGCCTGGAGCTTACACATTTCTCAGCCTCCAGAATTGGATCTCTCTTAAGTTTTATCACTTTGCCAGAGCATGTTTTATTTTTTATTTTTTTTAACCAAAAACATTTATTTTGTACTGTACATGATGTATCTTGGTTCCCCCCCTCCTCACCCCTCCCTTCTGTTCCTTCCTTCCCTATTTACAGAAGATTTATTCATATTTTTCCATGATTTCCCTTTCCCCTTTCTTTTCTTTTTTCCCTCCCTGCTTTTCCCACTTCTCCCTTTCTAGTTCTCCTCTCCTTTGTATATTATCTTCCTTTTATATAATATCTATTACACCTCTTTGTCCTTATTTACAGTTATGGTTTCTCATATCAGAGAAACAATGTGATGTGTACTCATGAGTGTCTGATTTATTTCACTTAAAACTATGTTCTCAAGGAACACCCATCTACATACAAATGACTCTAGTTTATCCTTTTTATGGCGGTGTAGTACTCCATTGTGTAGAAAAACCACATTTTCTTTAGCCATTCATTGGTTGCTGGGTTTTTAGGTTGTTTCCAAGACTTAGCTATTACAAATTGTGTTGCTGTAAACATGGTTGTGCATATATCCCTGTGGTATGACGATTTTCATTCTTCTGGGAAGATCCCCAGTAAGGAAATAGCTGGATCAAATGGAACCTCTAGTGCTTGGGATCACATGCTATTAAAAAGCTTTTGCACAGCAAAAGAAATCACCAATAGAGCAAGGCAAAAACCCACAGACTGGGAAAAAATGTTTGCTAACTATCCATCAGACAAAGGTCTAACATCTAGAATATACAAAGAACTAAAAAAAAATCAAACCTCCCAAATTTAAAGACCCGATCCAAAAATGGGCAACTGAAATGAATAAACATTTCTCAGATGAAATAAAAATGACAAATAAATATATGAAAAAGTGTTCAACATCACTGGTAATTCGAGAGATGCAAATCAAAACAACGTTAAGATTCCACCTCACTCCAGAAAGAACCGCGTATATGGAAAAAATCAACCAATAACAAATGCTGGCGGGGCTGTAGGGAAAAAGGAACCCTCCTCCACTGTTGGTGGGAATGTAGACTGGTCCAGCCACTGTGGAAATCAATATGGAGATTCCTCAAAAAACTACAGAGTATGTTTAAAAAAAAAATCTAGTTCATGTGAAGAAAATGAATTTCTTCTTATTGTGTGTGCATTTTGGAGTTTGATCTTGGCATTATTGATAACGCTTATCCTGTCACAATTGAACAAAAAAACTTTTTGACAAGATTAAGACTGTTTTCATACTAGATAAAAAAAAAAATCCTGCAAGTTGGGGAAGTCTAATTGACATTGGCGTTTAGTACCCCAGGAGAGGCCCTGTTCCTAGAGTTATCTGGTAACACAGTTTTCATCACATCCGACTATGAGGAATTTGGGAAATAAAAATGTTTTTTCATAAGACTAACCTCATACTAAATTTTCACTAACTTTTGTAAAGCAACCTAAGAACTGATCTGATAACATAGATTGAGAACATAATTCTGTTGTCTGGAAACTTAATCACTCTCCAATGGTAAAATCAATTGACTTTGAATATTTTGGATGTGTTTTTTCCTTTCATTTCTTTTTCTGTCCTTGGCCACACCCAATAGACTAAATCATAACTCTGCTTTTATGTTTCATCGTATTAAATGCTTTGTCTTTTTTTTTCTCCCTGCATTTTTATCTTCCCAGTATCCCATTTCACAGAGGAACAGTTCACTTCGACAACCAGGGAGAGCGCCTGGATGCTCAAGGTAAGATCAAAATATAAATTATTTTGTATGACTCCTGTTTGCAGATTAAAGCAAGTCGTACTACTGCCTTTGCAAGAAATTTATTTTCAAAGTTCCATTATATAATTAAAACCAATATTCAAGTAAATATGCTCTATTAAAACATTATTTTTTCAAACTATGGTCTATTTCCCAAGTATACTAAAGTCTAATTGTTATTAGCATTTCCTCTAAAAGTGGTCAAGCCAGTTAAATTTGGGTTTATTAGTGATAAGTGGAGGGTGTAAGTATCAAGATATGGTCAAATGACCTCATGACATTTCTAATTATTGGTGAACACATGACTTTTACTTAGTGTTGTTTTTTAAAAAGGCAGCCATTCTGTTGGTTGAGAGAGAGAATGTGAATATGTTGTGGTAGTGATTAAAGACCCAGAAAGCCCTGTTTTTTGTCATTTCGGGGTTTGTCTTTGAGACCCAAATGACCTTCAGTTATTTCCTGCTGGTACTCAAGAGTCCCTATCTAATATCCCTCTTCAAGGCTCACCGCCAGGAGCGTCTTCGAACAAAGGAACAATCAACAAAAAGTCCACCAGGTGGCGATATTTGGAAAGTCATTCAGAGAGATTTCAAAGCTATGCACTATTATTATTCACATAGAAAAGAGTCTCGTGCGATATAATGTCCTAATTTCATCAGAGGTGCCCTAAACATCGTCTATTTCTTCTGCAATGCTAATTTTTTTACTTTAAAAAAGAAGGTTGTGGGTGTTGTTTTCTTTGTTTATTTTAAATTCTGAAATGCTGCAGTTAGAAACCTCATTCAGTACTGGCGAGTATTAAAGGCTCAGATCCATGGATAATGTGTTTGTCTTGGTGTCCCATTGTGAGAAATGCTATAGGTGTTATAGGTGGTTATTGTTAAATGCCTTGCTTAACACAACCTAATCAGAAAGACCATTTCGTTTATTGACTAGTATTTATCGAATGTCTATCCGTAACACAGTGTGTGGGTTGTTTTGGAATATGTATGTATATACGGACAAAATGATGTGCTCAGTTCCACATATATTATGCACCCACTATCGTGTAGGAATTATAGGTTTTTGGTGGCTAGCAAAAGATGACTTCAGTTTGACTATGGAAAAGCTAAGATATATACATAAAGGACTTAGAGTGAAATATAGGAAATGAGTTGCGCCATAGGAAAAATAGTTAAAATGTTACGGAAGCTCGGAGGGGGCAGATGAAGGTGGCATCTGAGCTGAGCCACAGCGGTAAGTCGGTTTGGGATACTCGGGAATGGTGATATTTACCATTCACTGCACAAGCATTTACTGATTGCTAACTATTTGCCAGGTTCTGTGCTAACATCTGGGGATATAAAGGTGACCAAGATCTGCTTCTGGAAGCCTGAAGGCTCTGATGGCTGTACTCACCAGTATTTCTAGTTAAAGTTGGCCAACATTTGTAGTGAGTTCCTTACCAAGGTGCCAGTGCCTCTGCCTGGGATCAGCAAGACCCACATCCTGGCCCACACCAGCCAGTAACTGAAGCAAATTTCTAAGAATTGTAGATGTGTTTGTGTTTTTTTTTTTTTAACATCTGGAAGAAATTATGAACAGCTGGATAATCTAATCCAGTTTGCTCATTTTATAGCGAGCATTCTTGTGGCGGATCGAGTGGCTTGCTCAAGGTCAGACAGTATCATGGTACCAGAACTTTCAGATTCTGATTCTCATTTTTCTATGTTCACTGCTTTAATTTTCCTCTGCCTCACCTGTACCATTCAGGTAATAAGAACAAAAAAGAGGATAAACTTAACATATTGTACCCACCACGTATCACAGCGCACATTTTTAAATTAAAAATTTTAAGTAAATTTTTAAATAATAACAGAGGAGTAACAGAAAAGAGGGAAACCTGGGACACACTCTTTCTTCTACTACTTCAGGACCTGGGCAAATAGCTTGAGCCCCACTTTCCTCTTCAAAATAGGGATGTGATACATCTTAGGTTTTTTGTGAGATTCGCTAGTGGTAACATGAGTATTGGGTACATAATGGACATTCAGAAAATATTTATGTTCTTCCTCCTTCCCTCCCAGAGCTGCCAGTTCCCAGGGGTCCTTTTGTTTATTAGTACGCTTACTTGATAAGACTCAGGTGAAGTAAATGGTGGAGTGAGAGCCCTTTTGTGGAACTCTGGCACAGAACTTAGTGTTCTTGTTTCTGAATTGCACTTAACTCTGCCCACGTAGAGACTGAGAGAATTTTGTCTGCGGGTCCTCTTTTTCTTTTTGTTCAGTAGCTTGTTGTATGTGTTCTGTGGACATGTTGGCAAGACCAAAGAACTCATTTATCTGTGATTTACTTTAATGTGATTTGTCAAGTAAATATAAAGAGATGGATGACTAGGTAAAGAAAATGTGGCTAAACATTAACAATTGCTGAACATAGCTGGTGAGTGTGAATGGATGTTATACTGTTGTACAATCTATTTTACATTTCTGGATGTTTAAAATGGCTGAGGCGTTTTTCCTCCATTTCTGAATGTTTGAAATGTTTCCATTTTTTAGAAAGAATTATTTATTAATTATTAATGAAGCTACTCCCATGGCAACATCACTGCATAGGGGGCAGAGGGCACATTTGGGTCTAGTCAGGTTCCCAGCCCACATGCAGCCATGGTCCACTGCGTGGAATGCTAATGGAGCAGGCGATCCTGTTACGGGCTGTGGGGTACTAGGCTGGGAAATGTCCAGGATGTGCAGAAGCACTTAGCTGAGAGAGCCAAACCAGAGCTGGTACAAGAAGGTCAGGCCTTGGCATAAGGTTTCCAAGTTCACTGACATCTAGCCAGAGACCTGAGGAAAGAAGGAGCTAGCCAGGTGTTGGGGTAGCGGGGACTCAGAGAAAAGGAAATTGTTTGAGAAGAGCCGCAGGTCCAGAGATCTGCAGAGAAAATAAGAGACATATCTAGCATGTTGATCCAGTGGAAAGAAGTTCAACGGTAAGCTGCAGCATCCATGAGGGGTGAAAGATAGAGAAAGCTGGATAGGCAGGTCAGGAAGGGGCTCGTGATTTTGGGTTCTATCTGGAAAGGAGCATCGAAGAGCTTAAACAGTTAAGTTTAAAACACCAGTTTTGTATCTTGGAATAGTCACTCTGGCAGCTGTGTGGAGAACAGGTCAGAAGGAAGGGACAAGATTAAAAGTCGACCAGGTGAAAACCAGTGAACATCTGACTATGGTGGTGACAGCGGGGGGAGAGGGAGGTAGATTTGTTTGAGTGCAATTTAGGTGATGAAATGGGCAGGATTGAGTAAGGAAGAGGGCAATGGTTAATGAATTCAAGAACTGTGTATGGAGTACTTGCTATGTGGTAAGCACTATTTCGTTGCTGAGAAGAAAAAGGGAAATAGGGAACTAGCATGAGCTGTTGCTGTTTTATCAAGAAGAGAGAAATGGAGAGGAATCTTTCTTGGAAGCACACGACTGGGGATTGTGTGGAGACCACGGGTTCAGTGGGTCCCCGGGAGCTCTACCGGTGACCAGGCTGTAGTGGGCAGAGACTGGTGCTAGCATCTGGCATAAGCAAGTGGGGTTTTTGCTGATGTTATTATTGAGATAGGAAACATTGTAAATGCAAGGGAAGAATCAGAAGCTCAACAATGCTGATGTTGTTTTTAAGGTGCAAGTGTTGTCCAAGAAGATGAATATAGGGGTTGGGATCAGAAGCCCAAAGGAAAAAGAAGTAAAAGATAGTTTTGGGAATCACTAGGATGTAAACAAGAAGTCATAAGTATAAGTAAGATTGCCTAAGGAGAGTAGAGAATGAGAAAAGGAATCCAGAGCAGAACTTTGAAGATCATCAATATTTAAAAGGTAAATTAAGAAAAAGAGACCTATGCCTCCTGTTCATGGCAGCATTGTTCACAATAACCAAAAAGTGGAAGAAATCCAAGTCCATAGACAGATGAGTGGATAAACAAAATGGATACATAAAATGGAATATTATTCAGCCTTAAAAGGGAAAGAAATTCTGTCATATGCTACACTATGAACATTGAGAAAGTATACTGATCAAAATAAGCTAGTAACCCCCCCCCATAAAAGAAACAAATATTATTCTACTTAAACGAGATACCCAGAGTGGTCAGAATTATAGCGCCAGGGGCTAGGGGAAGAGGGGGATGGAGAGTTAATGTTTCATGGCTGTAGAAATTCAGTTCAGGAAAATGAAGAAGTTCAGGAGATGCATGGTGGTGATGGTTGCATGACGTGAATGTACTTAAGGCCTCAGAACTAACTATGTAAAAACGCTTAGTATGCTAATGTTTGTTATATGTGTTTTACTAATCTGTGTGAGAGACAGACAGACACTAATGAAGATTAGCAAGAAACAGGAGGGCCATAGGCCTGCATGTTACCATGGAAACCAAGGAAAATAACATTGCAAAAATGAGCAAAGGTTTGATAAACCCAAATGATCCACAGAGGTTAAGCGAGATAATGACTGAAAAGCGCCTATTGACTTAACAACGAAGAGGCAGTTAGTGATAGAGCTGTGGGTGATTTCAATGGCCTGAGCAGAGTGGATGCCAGATGCGAGAAGTAGAGGGGAGGTTTAGATGACTCTTAGGACACTTGATTGTGAGAGCTACTGTGTGGGAGAAGAGCTGATTTAAGGCAGAAGAGCCTGGAGCTATTCAAATGCTGCTGGGGAGGAGCCAGTGGAGGGGCCGGTGAGCATCTGGCGAAAGTGAGCCTGGCTCTCTGAGAAGGCAGGAGGCCAGGAGTGAGGGCGCGCCCCATCGTGGCAACAAGCAAGAAACAGATCGGCATGACTGGCCTTCAGGTGCGTGTGCAGGTGTGCGGCTGGAAACAGGTTTTGGTCTGACGGCCTGAATGACTTCTGTGAAGTTAGAGGAAGACCATCTGCTGAGGGAGAAGGTAGTAAGTCCAGGGATAAAAGGAGACTGAAAAGTATCGAAATACCTGGTTGATGAGTAATGACAGAGCAGTGACTAGGGAACTAGAAGGATGGTTTGGGAGATCTTCCGCTGGGCTCGGAGGCCATGAGTGCATTATGCCGTCTTCTAGACAGGTGCCTGTTTTCCAGCACCAGGGCGTGGCAGCTCACGAGAGGCATATGTACCTTCTCAGGAGAGTGTGGAAATTGATTATCAAGACAGTGTGTTTAGTTTTAAGTAGCTTAATGTATCATTCTTCCTCTCTAAAATTTATAAGAGCCAAATGACTGGGTTAAGAGTTACGAATTGCTTGGTTTAGAATAAGGTTAGTGTTTGTACAGGAGTTGTGATTTACTCTTCTGAGTCCTCTGTTGACTGTGTAGATCACTGAGAACTAGCCTTAAAGAGCTTCAGACAGTTTATGGAGCAGTGTGACGGTGTCACATCCCCCATCACAAACTTGTATTGCTTGTCACAGGTACTTGTGACCCCAGAGGCAACTAGTGTGTTGCGTATAGAAGTAATCCTGCTAACTGCTTATGAAACCTTTCGTACATTGTGTACCCCTGAAATGTGCCTTTTATATAGACTACCAGGATCCTAGGTAAGTAATAATCACTTTTGCTAGGGAACATATTGCTAAAGTTACTGCATGACATATCTGATCAAAATTGTCTTCGCAAGTGGACTGTGATATGTAGAAAGAATGCTATATTGATGTCTCACAAGCTCATGCCTGGCTCGGGTGCATATATTGAGGCCTCTGATCAAGAATTGTGTCTCTTCCACCCCACTTCACTTTCTGACTTGACTTTCCCGGTCTGGGAGTCGGTTAAAGGAAAATTAATGAACACGAATGACAGGCGCTAACGCTGCGACATTTATTTTCCCCAGTTACAGCCCAGAACTTTCAGAGAGAATTGTTGGACAGAGCTGTCTGTGATGATAGGCGTGCACTATATCGGCGCCATCTTATTTGGTAGCCACTAACCAGCCACAGGCCCCCGCTGATGAGACCAAATGCAGTCATGAAATTGTGCAATTGCATTCTACATTTATTTAATTGCGATTAATTCAGTGTAAACCACAAGTGGCCAATGGCTACCGTAATAGCAGCTGTAGAAGTCAGACTAGGTAGAACTAAAATTTTGAATACAGCATAAATAGGCCACTCCAGGAAGCTCACCCTGGTCTCAGATGGCCGGACAAGTCTGACCTGGTCCTGCCATCGGCAATTTGATGATAGCGTAGGGGAGTCTTGTCAGTGTAAAGCTAAGTAAGGGAAGGCAGCCAGATCTGGAAATAACCTTTTTGGCCAAGATGGATTCACCTTCCTTTCTACTTAAGGAACACTTAAACACCAGAGTTCTGCATACAGAAGGAGAAAATGTGGGAGAAACTTTATTTGAGGCCTGTTAGGGACCAGGCATTGGGTTAGCAACTTTACATATCTTATCTCATTAATCCTTGTGCATCCCCTGTGAAACTTCTTAGTGCTTTTTACAAATGAGGAAGCTGAGTTTCCGGCAGATTACTAACTTCTTGTTTCAGATGCATAGTTGAGTACGCAGTAGAGCTAAGACAAGAACTGAAGCAGTTGTAAATCCAAACCTTGCTATCTCCACAAGCAGTATTCTCAGCTAGATTCAATTGCTTAGAGCTACTTAAAGGTAGAAAGCCTCCAGGGTAGGACTGTGGGTAGGGTAGAGGTCATGGAATGTAAATAACTTTCATTGTGTGTGTGTGTGTGTGTGTGTGTGTGTGTGTGTGTGTGTTAACCCTGGTGCTCTCAGAAGTTAAACCTGTATTCCTCTCTCCTCTCTCTTGCTCTTCCTCCCTTCTCGATCACTTTGGTTTTATTATGTTATCCAGTCTAGAAACACAACTATTAGTGTCTAGAAGATATATAATTAATTGTTTGATTAACTTTCTCAAGAAACAAGACATATTCCAACATCTTAGTTACCATCTTGGCAAAAATCTCAAACAACTTGGAATTTATATATACTTACATTTTACAACAAATATATTATCTACAATCATTAAACATCTCTCAGAGTTGAACTGGTGCCTACCAGCCTTCTTAATGTCTCTTACATGTGTGACCTTTTCTTCTGCTTCTATGGGATTTCTAAAATTTTCACTATTCAGAATAATATAGAAATCATGAAAAGCATTTCATTTATAATCACGCCCTAACAAACATTCTTCTTTGTTTTTTTGGGGGGACAGGGTAGGGGGCGCTGCTGGGGATCAAACTTAGGGTCTTGTGCTTGCTAGCCAAGCGCTCTACCACTGAGCTAAATCCCCAATTCTCATTGTTTTTTATTGTTATAAATACATTTTATTTTGTCTATTTAAGGTATGCAACATGATGTTGTGGGATACACAAGGTAGTAAAAAGATTACTACAGTGAAGCAAACAAGCGTATCTGTCATCTCAGTTACCCATTTTTTTTTTTTGGTTTTGGTTTTGTGCCAGGAGCAGGGAGAATCTTGCTTGGCCTGATTCCCCTTGTCAGTACAATTCTGTTTCTTTTAATCCTCTTCTGTATATTAGCTGTCTAGAACTGTTCATCCTACATGTCTGTTACTTTATAAATTCTGTTTTCTTTTTCCTTTTGGTCCTTATTCATATAATTGTACACAGTTGTTACCAGACTTTGTGCACATGTTAGTATTTTCCTTTTTTTAATTCATTTTCTCTCATGAGCAGTTTTCCATATTACTATACATATTTATGATTGTAGATTTTATTTTACTTTATTTCATTTTTTTTTATGGTGCTGGGGATTGAACCCAGGACCTTCACCCTGAGAGACATCTCCTTTGTTTAAAAGTTTTTAATTTTATACAGGTTCTTGCTAAGTCACTGAATTATTTAGGCTGGGCTTGAACTTGTGATCCTCCTGCCTCAGCCTCCCAGAGTACTGGGATTATAGCTATGTGTCACCACCATTATGGTTATAGTTTTAATGTCTATAATATATTCTATACAGCTACATACTGTTATTTCTCTAACCTGTCATTATATGATGTATGGAGTCCATTTCAAAGCTAACTTTAGTATGTTTTAAACTTACAGATCATAACTGGTTAATAATACTATAACCCTGAGTGGCAGTCTCCGTCTTGGGTGTCCCCACATTCCCTGTGAATTCGGTTTTTATTATACTATGGAATTCCCGATTGTATTTTAAAAAAATTTTTCACATGTGTAACTTTTACTTTCCGAATATAATATTTTGAAGAGCAAAGGAAGGTACATTCCATTTTAGTTATACCCTGAACATCAGGCACTTGATAACATGCTTTCATTCTGTTAAAACCAGCTCACATCAGGTTGCCTGGCTGCATGCGCTGTGGGTAGCACAGATTGTTAGCGTCCCTTACTTCAAAGATCATTCCACTTAAAAGGTGTGCCCTGGCGTGTTTGTCTCTGTTTGAAAATTAGTCATGCTAAGTCTTCAAGAAAGCAATTCCGGTGAGTCACAGATTATCAGGTTAATATCCAACTACTCTAGGAAACTTGAACAGCGAAGTCAAGGTAAGCCTCTGAGCGCCTCCTTAAAGGACTTGCTTCCAGGCCTGGAGACTTTTTATCTTTCGGCGGTTTCTAAGTCCTGCTTTGGATTCTGGCTTGTTATTCTGTTATGATTTTTCAAGGCAATGACTAGGCTTTATGTCTACTTGTTGGAGTTTCACAGAATTCTTGTGTCTCATTATTTTTGCTCTTGGTGAGTGATATGTTTCAGACCTATGTGAGGTAATATTATTCATTGCAGCAGTACTTCCGGTTATAAACGGGACTGAACCATTAGCACCCTCTTCTGGTGTTTGGTCAAAGAAAAGTTTTCTTCAGTTTGTCAAAAATATGGATTGTGGGATTAGGGATTTAGCTCAGTGATAGAGCGCTTGCCTAGCAAGCACAAGGCCCTGAATTCGATCCCCAGCACCAAAAAAAGGAAAAAAGGACTGAGTGCTTAGAGCATTGCACAATAACGTTACAGCCTCCATCCAGCCTATTTCTATAATGGTCTTGGATCAGGAATATCCAACCACTATCGGCTTCTACTCTACATTCTACAATAAAATATGCCTAACTCAGGAATACTATTTTATTAAAACACTGTATCTCAGAAATTTTTGATATTTTTATTGTAGAGTGAAATGGCAAAACATGAAGCTTTGTTTTTGAATTTCACTTTTATTTAGGTAAAACTATTTTGGATCACATGGTAAAAGTGGTATAGGAGAAAATTCTGTTTGGAAAAACCTACACTGCTGTCACAAAGAACAAAATTATTTCTATGGATTGTATTCACTATGGTTTTTTTGTTTTGTTTTGTTTTTGGTGCCTGGGATTGAACTCTGGGCCTTGTGCTTGCTAGGCAAGCACTCTACCACTAAGCTAAATCCCCAGCGCCCACTATGTGTTTTTAACTGACAGAATTAGGGATGTTTTGTGATGGTTATAATATACTTCAGAGAAAGTACACTCTGAGCTGAGCCCACCTTTGTAAAACGGCAACAAAAAGGAGAAAGGGTATCTAGGCAAAGACAGAAGCAAAAACAATCCTCAAAGGGATAGGACAAGACTGGTTTTAATGTAAGTAATGGAGAATTAAGGGAGAAAGAAACTAGGCTCCAATCATGCAGAGTCCCAAATACCACACTATTATTTAAACTTTAACAACAAAAAATAAAATGTATAGTCTTAACCTTTTTTATTATGTGTGTTTGCAGTACATAATAGGTGCGTTGTTTTTGAGGAATTGGCATGTATATAAATCGTATCTTGAACGCTTTTGATCCCTTTACCCCCCAACCATTCACCTTCCTCCTCTTTCTGATTCCTTCCCCCATCTCTAAGTCTGCTTCCTTCCTCTTTCCTGTCATCTCTCCTTTCTTTTTAATCTCTCCTTTATTTTGCTCTTTAATTTATATTTTGGGTTTCTCCTATAAAAGAAACCAGGAGATATTTACCTTTCTGTGTCTGACTTATATCACTTAACATTTTGGTCTCAAGATTCACCCATTTTCCTGCAAATGACATGATTTCATTCTTTATGGTTGAGTAATCTTCATATATGTGTATATATACATTTTCCTTATCCATTCACTTATTGATGGGTAGCTAGGCTATTTCCAGAGCTTAGCTATTGTGAATTGCGTTGCTAGAAACATGGGTATGCATGTGGATGTTTTAAATTCTTTCAGGACTATGACCAGAAGAGACACAGCTTGTCAAATGGAATTTCTGTTTTCTAGTTTTTTGAGGACTTTACATTCTGATTTCCATATCTTGTACTAGTTCACATTCTCATCAACAATGTAGGGGGGTTTCTTTTTCCCCACATCTTCACCAACACTTGTCGTTTTTAGTGTTGTTTATGATAGCCATTCTGACAGGGGTATGGTGGAATCTCACAGTTGTTTGGATTTGCATTCCCCTAATGGCTAAAGAATATGTTTTCATGTACTCATTGGCCATTTGTACTTTTTTTTTTGAGAGGTATCTATTCAACTTGCCCATTTTTTAATGGATCATTTGGTTTTTTAGGGTTTCTTTTTAGTTCTTTAAATAGTCTCAGCATCTGTCCTCTATCAGAAGAGTACCTGGTAAAAAAAATAATTTTTCATCATTCTGTAGGTTATCTCTGATTATTTCCCTTATTGTGCAGAAGCTTTTTAATTAGATGTAGCCCCATTTGTTAATTTTTGTTAATATTTCTTCTGGTATTGGAGTTCTGTTGGGGAAGTCCTTAATGTGCCTGAGGCTTGAAGTGTTCCCCTATGTTATTTCCAGATATTTCACAGTTTGTTCTTATGTCTAGATCTTTGATCCATTTTGATTTTAGTATAAGATGAGAGATATGGATCTAGTTTCAATCTTCTGCATATGGATAACCATTTTTTCCCGTATAACCGGGAAAAAAGGCTATCTCTTCTCCAGTGTATGTTTTTGGCCCCTTTGTCAAAAATCGGATAGCTGAAGGTACATGGGGTTGTTTCTCTGACTTCTATTCTTTCCATTGGCCTATGTGTCTGCTTTTGTACCAGTGCTCTGCTGTTCTTTGTTACTATAGACTTATAACCTGAAATCCTGAAGTGCGATGTCCCCTTGCTTTCCTCTTTTGCTCAGTTGCTTTGGCTCTTCTGGGTCTCTTCTGGTTCCATATAAATTTTAGGATTGTTTGCTCTAGTTTTTGAAGAATGTTGTTGGTATTTTTGTAAATATTTCATTAAAGCTATATATTGCTTTTGGTAATGTGGCCATTTTAACAATGTTAATTCTGCCTATCCAAGAGCTGGGGATAATTTTCCATTTTCTAACATCCTCTTTAATCTCTTTCTTCAGAGTTCTATAGTTTTCACTATAGAGACCTTTTACCTCCTTGGTGAGATCGATTCCAAGGGATTTAATTTTATTAAGCTATTGCAAATAAATTGCTTTTCTGATCTCTTTCTTGGTGAGTTCATTATTGGTCTTATAGGAACACTCTTAATTTTTGTATGTTGGTTTTATATCCTGCCACTTTGCTGAATTTTTTTTTTATTAGCTCTTAAGTCTTCCAGGAGGATTTTTTGGGGTTTCAGCATAAAGGATGGTATCATCTGCAAATAGAGATAATTTGACTTCTTCCTTTTCTATTCACACCCCTTTTATGTCTTTCTCTTGGCTGACTGCTCTGGCTAAAGTTTCAAGTACTATTTTGACCAGGTGTGGTGAGAGTGGACACCCTTGTCTTGTTGCTGATTTTAGAGGGAATCCTTTTCATTTTCGCCTGTTTAGTATGGTGTTGGCCATCAGTTTGTCATACATGGTTTCTATCAGTGTGAGGTAAGGTCCTTCTATACCGATTTTTATCCGGGTTTTTATCATGAAAGGATACTGGATTTTATCAAAGGCTTTTTTCCTTTATCTATTGAAATGATCCTGTGATTCTGTTCTTTGAGTCTATTTATGTGATATACTCCATTTATTTACTGATTTATGTGTGTTGAACCATCTTTGCTTTCAATATTGCTTTCAAGGATGGTTCAATGCACATAAATCAATAAATAAATCAATAAATAAATGGATAAATAAATGGCCAAGATGAAGCCAGGTGGGTCATTTTAATGATTTACTGAATTCTGTTTGCAAGTATCTTCTTGAGAATTTTTGCATCTGTTTTTATCAAAGATATCAGCCTATAGTTTTCCTCTTTGTTGTTGTTGAGTCTCTGATGTTGGTATCAGGGTAATGCTGGCTTCTTAGAATGGATCTGGAAGCGTGTCTTCCCTTTCATTTACATGGAACAGTTTGAGGGGCGTTGGTATTAGTTCTTCTCTAAAGTTGCAGTAAAATTCACTGGTAAATCCGTTGGGTCCTTCTACTTTATACTTCAGACAGTGGGTGAAATCCTGAGCATGACACAAGTACTCTCTAGGAATATTAGTGAATTTGCTTCAAGGTGACAGTCTAGACAGTTTGCTTTCCTTCTTCTCCAGCTCTTTGAAATTGATCAGTGCATATTGTACCCGTGCAAAAACACCACACTGAGCCGTATTAGTATGTGAAATTTACAGACGAATAAAGAATAACTATTAAAAATCATAAAAGCAAATCCATGACAATTCTGGAAACATTAATGGTGACCACAAACTGACAATCTTGCAGAAGATGGAAAGGAGATAGGATTACATTACAAGTTAACTAAAAAAAACAAAAAAAGAGCAAAAAGCCAGACATGGTGGCACACACATGTAATCCCAGCACTATGGGAGGCTGAGGCAGGGGGATCACAAGTTTAAGCCCAGCCTGAGCAATTTAACAGCTTAGCAAAGACCCTATCTGGATGGATGAATGAATGGCAGCGGATATGGTTAAGTGGTAAGGCCCTGGGTTCAATTCTCAGTACTCACACCTCAAAAAGCAAAAGAAGATCAAATATGAGAAAAGGAGAGTAGCTAATCCAAATAAAATAATTTAGAGACTGGAAGAAAAAATTTAAAATGAATAGTATGGTTAAATAAACAATAAATATTGCATCCATTAAACTCCACTGTCTTGTCCCCCTCTCCAAATATGTTCCTCAGGTTAAGCCAAAAAGCACAGAAGGTCTTATAAATTAAAAATGTAATTACCAGCTGGGTAATCCCAGTACTTGGAAGGACAAGGCAGGAGGAGCCACAAGTTAAGCCCAGCCCAACATGAAAAGATTTGAAAACTTTACCTCTCTTGCCTACCAAAAAATAACTTGTATCCCAGCAAAATAGAAGAGAAAAAATAAATAAAGGAGAGCATGGCATCTGTAAAACGCTAAAACTAATGAAAGAACTCAGTTATAGCAAATACCAGGATCCCAGCAGTAATACCAAAGCAGTCCAAATTAGGTAGTAGGTTTTAAGGGAAAAGATTTGAGGTAAATATAGACCTAAAACATAACTATTTTTGACAATAAACAATAGTATATGTTTCTTCTGTCAAAAAGCTCTAGGAAAAGTTAAACGTTAAAAGCTCTAGAAAAAAAATTATATGTCAAGATTCAAGTTTAGTCTTAAAATGAGGTATACTTCTTAATGGCATGAGAAAAATCTGTTGACTTTGTTTTCATTATAATCTTCTGATTGCAAAAATGAATGAGCAAATTATATTTTCTTCTCTTTGGAGAGAAGAGAATTGATTCTGGAGAAAATAACAAGTTACATGATCATAAATGCTGTTTACTATGTTTCAAACTTAGAAGCAATCTGTAGTAGAAATAGGGAAGGCAACATAATGTTAATGTTAATTATTCTTATAAAGGAGATTTAATGGTAAAACTATACAAGATAAAAGTACGGAAGCCTGAGAGGAAACATCTGATGGTGCATTCATAGGTACTGCTCTTGGAATAAGTCAAGAAACAACTTGAAGAATGTTGCTTAAAAATTTTAAATGTAACCACTTGAAAAACTAAAAATAATATTACCATTAAAATTGAGAGGTGAGAATAGAATGTTAAATTTCTTTCCTAGTAGAAAATAGATGCTACGTTAATAAGTCAAGAAGAATATATATGAATTTTGTAGCAATAGAACAGCTAAATATAGGAATAGTTAAAAGCCATTGATTCTTGAAAGTAGGACTAGGGTAGGAGGTTGTATTAAGAGCTGTTTTACTTTCATATACATTCTCTTCCTCAGTTTTTTAACATGTGTATATGACTTTTACAAATTACAAACGAAGGATTGTTTACATGTATAGAACGGGTTGGACGGAAGAGGAATAGAGACGGAGAGATTCTTGGAAATTATCCCTCTTGTCTACATTTCAGGTAGTACGAATCTGGAAGCATACACTGAAAGAGGCAGCCAGAGAAACCATAGCATTTGGTGTTTGGGTAGATGACTGAGCAGGTTGAGTGTTTTTTTAAAGAAGGGATAAAGCAACGATGCATAATGCTGGTATTTTGAGACTCACCAAAGAGGTAATGACAAAATGATACCCAGGAGAATATATTTATTTTTAAATTTACTGATGCCTTACTGTTGCTTACCCAGTACTGTTTCTCTAGGATGGCTAAAAAGTCAAAATATAACCATTTCATTGGGTAAAACTTATAATATGGTCAAACATTTGTTCGAATGTGATATTCCAAATATTTTTTATTCAGTCATAAGTATTATATATCATGCTATTACAGTTTGGACATCTTACACTAAAGAACCACTATATGCCACAGTAAAGAATACGTTAAATGAAATCATTTAGACCAAAATTCTCGTGTAAACAACAAAGCATTGATGCCTCCAGGTAACCGTGTGTATTAGTTCTGTCAGGTATCTTTCAGTGATTAGATATGTGGCACAGGGAGCGTGCCCAGGTCTTAGTGCATCAGAAGCACTCAGAGTTCCAGGGCTATAGATATTTGTGAAGTTTTCAGTGAGCTGCCACCCTCCTCTGGTACCATGAGCTGGAACTTTGAAAACTTCCTGGTTTCAATACTGTTTACTAGGGATTTTCAGACTCCTAATTTGAACCTGGGAAGAATAGAGAGATCTTTTCCAATCTTTCTGTAAATTATGAACTCTGTCCCCCCTCCCTTTTATTAACATCCCAACGTCCTCCGCCTCTCATGGACTATCCATTGCAATTACAGTATTTGCTGAAAGCCTTTAGACTATAAATGCCATCGCCCCCAGACTTAAATAGAACAAAGCATTTTACACAAACAAATGTTTTTCAGTTCTACTGACAAGTGTATAACTCGCTTTTCTTCAGCAAACCGAAACAAGAAGCCCGAGATTAATAAAACTGACCACAGGACAGATTCCAGAAGTTCACTTAACCTGCATTTCCCATTGTAGAGAGATTATAATGCAGAAAATCATGCAGAAACTTTTCTCTCACATTTGTCTACTGATATGTAAGAAGAATCAAAGTAGAATTTTTCAGTAAACATAGTGTCTTCCTTTATCGCACAGAAGATATTAAGGATAGCAGTATCTCATTGCTGCAGGGCGTCGTCTCCTGCCAGGTAAATCACTGCTATGAAGTCAGGAGAGGAGTGACTGGTTCTTTGTTTGAGTGTGTTGTTGTTACTCTTTCCCCTCCATGCTGGAAATGGCTACAGCGATGAATTTAAAGATGGAAATATATGACTTTTTCTTGCTCTGAGGAAGGGGCATGGGGAAAATAATACATGATAAGTGATATGGATCCATTATAAATCTTAGAGTTGCATAATTAGGAGACACCAGGGAATCATTCTTAAAGTCCTTTTAGTACAATCCAGCATTTCACCTTGATTAATACGAGCAAAGCTATATTTCTTCTCTCAGTGGGAATGTGGCTTTTATAGAGTATTTGTACCATGCACGACACAAGCCTGGATTTGCAGCTGTATCATAAATGCTTGTGAAGTTTGTTGGCTCTGCGGCACAGCACTGTGTCCAAGCTTCCTCGGGAACTCTTCTTGAGTGCTGTGAATGTGGGAGGAGACCACTCACTCAATGATTTACTTTCCCCGGAGTTCAGTGTTTTGCGTGCAGAATGTGAGGCTGCTGTTCTGCTTTTTGTGTCCAAAGTGATCGGCCAAGGGAACTTTTCTGGATGTGTCCTCCAGCCTCAGATCTTACCCTCTGTGGAACTTTGACTATTCTAACCATCAGTAGGAAAGAGCAATGCTATAATTCTTTATTTCTTCCAACCAGTAATTCCCTATGAATTTTAAAGCCACTTTAACTTGCTGAAAACATCACAATTCTGCTTTTATTGACGTAATCTCATTATATTCAAAGCAGTTGTAAAGATGAGACTGTGGTGGCTGAATATTCCAGTGTCTCTCCTCATCTTGAGTGGACAGGAACTCTCAGGGGACAACTCAGATACTGTTACATTTACATCATCGTAATTCATTTGACTAAATTGCTATCCTGCTTCTAGTTTTTTTTTTTTAATGAAGGAAGTCAAAGTTATTTCCAAATGGTGCTTAAAAGGCTAGAATATTCACATGAAGAATCTCTCTCTACAAGAACATTCGCAAAGGATTCAAACAGAGGAAGCTTTTCCTTATGCTGGTGCTGGAAGGCAGAACTAGCATTTCAGATTAGGAGGTAACCAAATGAAATGTCACTCTTACCCCACATGCTCAGGGGTAAATTTCTAAGGTACTCAAAGGGAAACGGAATTTTTATCTTGAAAGCGATAGGGAACCACTGAAGAATCTGGAAAAGAAAGATCTAGTGGTGAAATAAAATATGCAAAGTGATACTTATAATTACCAATTATAAATACTCATTGAGAAGTAAAAGAGAAAGCGAGGACACCTCTCCAGAGAGGTTCGGGAGCTAGACACAAGGAAATGTCTGAGGTAGGCTGGGAGCTGTGGGGAGGGAAGAGAGGAACATACTTGTGCAAGTTCATTGAGAAGGAACAGATTTGGCGACAGAATCAGGGACGGGAGGGAGGGAAAAGGCTCTGAGGACTCAAAATTGTAGGAGTCCAGCTCAAGCAGATCTGGAAAGAGAGCCGAATAGTAAAGAGCTTCCTTGCTAAAGGTACTTACCATGTGCCATCCAACCCAGTGTTACCAACCTGACTGCTGCTTCTGCCTCTGGCCTGCTGCCTCACTAAGTGCAAGAATGTGGTGGCAAACACAGACCCCACACTACAGGCCCAGCATTTTACTGGATGCTTCCAGAAACTTGAATGAAGCCTTGATTTGTTGAGTTGCACCAGTGGCAGCTCTCCCCAGAAAAATGAGCATACCAAGCCAAGGCCTATTCTTTTCTGCTGATATTTCTGTACCTACCACATGGGGTCCATTTGTTCTTCTCCCGCCCAAGAAATATTCAGTAGCTCTGCAGAACAACTGGTGTTATCTCAAGCCCCTTACCTACCTCTGTGCCCTGCTGTGTCTCTGCATCGTGACTCAGGAAATTCTGCATGACTTCGGCTTCCAGATGTAAGCAATGAACTGGTTTCCTCTGTTCCCAGATTGCTAGGTTGACCTGGGGTGTGGCTATGGACTAGGAAAGAGAGCAGAGTCCCTTCTTGGGGATCCTCAACAGGTCCTGACTCAACACTCTCCAGCCAATCACTGAAGTCTTGTGACTTGTGGCATGAACTTAAGGTTCCTGGAGTCTAAAGGATCTTAAGCTTTTGGTACTTGAAAGTCAGGTTTTGAAGCTCAAAGCTTTTTCATGTTATTCTCTCTGCCATGAGCTTACAAGTCTGATTTAAAATTCAGCACTGCTTGTTTTCTTCATCTCTGGATTTCTGCTTTAATAGCCCCATGCTAAGAAAATGAGAATGAGGAGGTAGACCAGGGTATGCGTGGTAGAATATATTTTCCAAAGATGGCTATCGTCGATCCTACATGTTTTTCTTACAGTATGAGGCTCACGTTTATTCCATTTAGAATATGAAGCAAGTCAGTGTCCCTTCTTCTTGGACATGGGTGGACTTTGGACTACTTTGATCAGGTGTGATGGAAGACTAGGTTTTAGAACTGCCATGCCCTTCTGCCTGCTCTTTAGAGATGATTACCCTTGGAACTCAGGCACCATGCTGTGAGGCTGTCCAAGCCTCATGGAGAAGGCGGCTAGTTCAGATGTTCTGATTATAGCCTCAACTGAAGTCCTACCCAAAATACATTATCAGCCACAGGCATGAGTCTGAGACACCTTTTAAGACTTCAGTAGTCATCCCTCCTCTGACTACAGCAGCATGAAAGATCATAAGTAAGAAACACCTACCTGAACCTAGTCACTTCCAGAATAATATGAGGTAATAAAATGATTGCTTATGTTGTAATCTGCTAGATTTGGAGATGATTCATTATGCAACCACAGAGAACCAACAGAGTATTTTGTTATCCTAACTGCGTAAGAAAACACCCCAAAATTCATTAATGTAAATAACCATTTTGATTCAGCTCATGGTTTTGTGAATCCAAGATTCAGGATGGTCTTGGCTATATCCGTATGTCATCAGCTTTGGTGGCTGGAGCTGCAGAATGCTTCTTCAGTCTTGCCTTTGGAGCCTTGGAATACTGTGTGTGGTCTCTCCCTCTCCCTCTTCGTCTTCCTCTCCGCAGAGTCTCATCCTCTGGGGTCTACAGATGGCTTATCCGTCCCACTTCATGGTGGTCCCAGGGCCATCAGATTTCTCACAGGGCAGTAGACTGCTAAGAGATCAAAGTAGAAGCTATCAGTATTGTAAGGTATAGGCCAACAATAGCAATACCCTGCCCTGCCATGAGACAAAGCAGAACCTAAGTCTATACCTCAGGATGTTACCTTGTAAATCTCATTATGACTGTTTTATTGATGAAGAATCTGAGGCTAAGGCCTAAGCTATACAACTTGTAAGTACCAGCCCCTGGATTCAAATCCAAGACTGCATTAATCTGCATTAATCTAAACCATGAACTCTTTCTACTTTGCTACTGTTGTGGTTTGGATCTGGACTGTCCCCCCAGAGCCTCATATACCCAGAGGTGGGGCTTGTGGAAGGTGAATGGAGTATGCAGAAGCTACAGCTGACCAGTCTTAGGAGGTGGGTCTTGGTTGGAGGCAGGTCCCTGGGAGGTGTGACCTGGAAGAGTGCATCTCCCTCCTGGCAACTCCCTTCTCTCACTGTTTCCTGGCCTCCACGATATGAGCAGTTTTTCCTCTGCCCAGACCCTTCCACCATGCCATTATCTGCATTTGAGGCTGCCAAATTTGGACTGAAACTTCTGAAACTGTGAGCCAAAATAGTTTACCTCCTTAAAGTTGCAAATGTTGGGTATTTTGTCCCATTGAGGGGGAAAAGCGACTAAGACAGCTACTTTTCTATGCAAATATAGTAAATATACAATTCATATTATACCTTCTTCTACAGTGCTGTCTTTAATAAGGAAGATGGCAAACCCTCACACCCCCCAACACACACGTATTCTAGTTTTAGTTTTAAAATATCCTAACGCAATATTCTAAAGGGCCTGCCTTGGATCATAGGCCTATCTCTTCAGGCTGGGAGCTCCAGCTTAGGGCCTGGAGGATGGAATACTGTAATTGTTAGGCTGTGCTAGACCACAGGGTTTAAAAACTATGTCCCAGAAGAAGGATAAGGCAAATAATACTCTACTTGCTCTTTGTACTTGATATCATTGCTTCTCATTTATAATGATTCTGTTGCATCCCTGAAGGCTGACAGGGTCTTCCCTGAAGAGGAATTGTGGCTGGGAGGAAAAGTATAAAGATAGGCAATGTCAGAGCATTGATTCTAGATCTATCCATTGATTCCAGTGAGTTGATTCTAGATCTATCCACTGACTGATAGACTCCTTATGTCTCACTGTAAGATCCCTTTGGATTTCCGAGGGTCGGATTCCTTTGTATAGAAACTAAGTGGAACATTCTTGAATGTGACCCATTGCGTTTTTGTGTGCTGTATTCTATAGTCGAACTTCTCATGTTCATGTTCTGTAAATGTTGAGTGAATGTGAATTGAGGACATGAAGATACTTGGCATTCTAAGTGCTAATTAAAACATTTTGATGAGGAAACAAAAAATAAGCTCTAATTAAAACACTTCTGCTGGAAACAGTCTTACTTCATGATTTCCAGTTACATTCCTTTTTCTGTCTTTTTGGTTTTGTTTTTGTTTTTGTTCCTTAATGAAGTAAGCTGCTTTAATTTTCTTTTTTAAAAATTTTATTTGGATGAGGTCAGAAATTGGGGGATTTCTCTTCCATTACTCACACTGCTTCCCAGCTGCTGGCCTCATGTTCCCTTCGCACGCTGTCGGGGAGCCATCCATGAGCCACAGCCTTGCTGAGGTGCACACCAGACTCGACAGAGAAGCCCCAGGCTCAGGAAGACCCTCACTCCCCATGTCCTGACTGCCACTAGAAGGCGGGTTCTGAGTGGCTCCGAAGCTCTGGTGACCCTTGGTACCTGATAAAGTAACTGTTCCCCTAACTTCTGGCTTTGTTATACTCAGGAACTTCTTTATACAGTTTGGACTCTTCAGCATCAACGTCAGCCCAGTGGGTAGGTTTACATTTGAGAGCCTCAGGAATCTTCCCTTGAAAACCTCTAAATCTTCCAGAAGATTCCTGTTAGTGATACTTAGAATCTCTTCATTTCTCTTGCCACCCAACTGAACCCAAGGTGCCTCTCATCCCTTTGTAGCTGTCCTACCCGATCATCAGATTGCATTTTATTTTAACATGGAAATGGAATGGCAGAAGGAGATAAAGGAATTTCATAAATTTGGGCATGGACACATTGTAGTGAGAGCATTCAAGTAAGTATGTCTAGAGCCGAATGTTTGAATTATAACAGTCTTGGCATAGTGAAAATGAAAACAGATTTTAGCTTTGAATACAAAGACCAAAAAATGCCTGCAGTCTCTTCTCCCTTCAGAAGGCATCAAAGAAATGGACATTGGTAGCCGAGACTTGGAAATAAAATCATTAATCACTATAAGCAATGGTAAGAAAATTACTTTACTATCAATTACATAGACTGCTAACCCCAAATCTTTGTATTTTTTCCTTCTGCCCTTCCGTTTTCCTTAACCACAATATTACAATTGCTGCCCTTCACTTCTTCCAGTCCCTCTTCTCCTTGAATACTGGTCTCCTGTGTAGCCTTCCATGCCTGGTTCTTCTTGTTCTTTCTGTCTCTGTCTTTACCTGGCCTTATCTCCTTTCTCTCCTCCTGAAATTGTCTTCATGGCACCAAACTTCAGCCTGCTGCCTTTGTCCTTCTGAGGCCTCATCCCTGCTGCTCCCAGCCCTGGCTTCTGCATTCTTCCTCCACGGTTAAGGGGAACTTAGCGGAAGGCAGGATGAGAAAGAAGAATGAGGTCTGACGGCTGGCAGGTGTGTTCATGCCCAGTTCTGCCACTTCCTAGCTGGTGCTTCAGCTTATTTAACTAATTTTCTCCTCTGACAAATGAGACTTAGAATAGCCCCTATTATATGCCTTTCTTTGAGAACTAAACTATCCACTCAATGTATAACAGCGTTTGACCCATAAAAGGCACTCAAATATTAGTTGTTGCCACTACTATTATTAGAAAACACCCCAAATCTGGACTAACACGGCCAACACTACTGCTAATGAATGGTGTCTGACTTTGCTTTTAAGCCCAAGTCTTTACGGGGGATTTTCAAAGCCCTGAACATTCTAATTCCTCTGTGATCTTTCTGGCCTTGTCTCTTACAGTCACTTCCCTGCTCCCCAAAATACACATATGCACATGCTCGCTCTGCCTGCAGGCAAAGTTGGCTTCCTTATTGTTTGTTAAGCAAGTCATGCATCTACCTCAGGGCCTTTGCATTTGCTCTTGTCTCTTCCTGGAGCATTCTTCTAAAATCCTTATGGCTGTTTCCCTCACCTACCTCCAGTCATTGATTAAATATCACTATTCCAGGAATGCCTACCCTGGCCACTCCATTTAAAATTGTAAACAGCCTTCTTCTGTACTCTTTGCACCCCTTCCTTGCTTTATTTTCCCTATAACATTTACCACCATGTAAAACACTATAAATTTTCATTATGTATTGTTTCTTTATTCCACTAGATATACTCATTCATATACTCAAGTATGTGTTCCATGAGGACAGAGAATTTTATCTATTTTGTAAATTCCTGCATCACCAATACCTAGAAATATTTCTGACACATAGTAAGTACTCAGTAAGTACTTGCTGAATAAATGATTGAGGCTTAATTCAAATATTACTACCCCAGTGAAGCTTTTTCTAGTTCCCCCAGGCATGATTAATTTCTGTATTCCCATGATACTTAATACATTCTTCAATTATAACATTTATCACATTGTATTTTTATGAAAAACATGTTTAAAGCTCTTAAATTTAACCAGATGGTATAATTCAAAAGCACATTTTTATTTAATAGACTGAAACCTCACACTGTACAGATTTGATCAAGTGACTGCAAAAATCATAATGCTCTGTGAGGTTTTTAAATTGCATCCACTTCATGTTCTGTGAATTATTCCACAAAATTAAACTCAAGCTTGTGAAAATCTAAGAAAAAGAAAAATTGGAAAACAAATTCCTAAAACAGAAATCTTATCGTATGCAATGGCCTGTTCTGTGTTTTGACTTTACTAAAACCTTGCTATTTTGTCAGCAAATTGGGATGAGATTTGGAAAATTCTGCCTTAACACATTAAAATAGATGTCACTGTGGCTGATACATCATCTGCAAGGCCAGTGATCACAACAGTCAGTACTGGAAGTGTTACCAGGAAGGTTCCGATATTCCTGAGTTCTTCCCCTGCTCGAACAAAGAATTGACAAGGGAAGCAAAAAGTAGTTCTAAAGTTTTATTTAAAATTATAGAGAAAAGAAGAGAAGAAAAGTTGAGCATAACAATAGAAACAGCAAAATGTGTGCCACGCCTAAAAGGCGCCAGTAGGGGTTACCATGAAAAGGCATGATAACTTTGGTGCTGGGTGCGCAGACACTGTCTTGCCATGGGAGGGAAAAGGGAGAGTGCTTTCTCTGGCTGAGCCATAGAAAGGAAGAGAGCTTGCTTCTGGTAGTTCCCAAGAACTCTCTACTGTCCACGTGAGGGGGCGGTGCTTGGAATTGATGGTTCCGCTGATATCAGGCCCCAGCCACTCCCCCGGAGCATGTCCCCTTGCCAGCCAGCCTTAGCCATGCCCTTTTCCTACCTCAGAAGGCCATCCCAGTGTAGGGTGATTCTGAAGAGGAGTTTCTTTATCTGGGAGAAAATATTCATGAACTTTTCTCAAATAAAATACTATTATTTAAAGCCAAGAGGCATGTGTGTATCATAAAATTCTCATCAGATCAGAAAAGGCACTAATAAAATCTTCCCATGCCTCTGGGTTAAAAGTAGTGAGCAAGGAATGTTTTCAAAGATGGTATGTTTCTGTGCCTTCAATGTGATGTCAAGTCCAGTGTCACAGACTAGCCAGCCTTGTACTTATTCATTTTGAGGGTGGAACATACTGAAAGCCTTTGATTGATAACCTGTACTTGTGATTCCCCACAGGAAAATATCTAAGTACATACACATGAGGGAAATGACTTGTCCCAGAACAGCAGAGGTGACTGCTAAGTGGGATCTTCTGTCTGTATTTGGAGGTGTTAACAATCAAAGGAAGTCCCCATCCGAGGTGATGTGACAGCTGTGAATGCCTTTGACGGTGATGATTATCAGCTTCAGTGAACACATTTTAACCTGGAAAAGGCATTCATGACAAGTATATATTTCTGGGATGGAATCAAGATTAACATCCAATCATGGCTAGCGAATCCATATCTTCTTTGTTATTGTATTTTGGATTACTCAAATCCAAGGAAATGCAAAAAATCCCTTTCCAGATGAAAGTTACACACTGAAGAAGCAAGGAGACTATGATTTCTGCCAATATGTAATTATTGGTACTTTTTGGTCTAAGTCCTGAGAGAAATGTGATTGTATTATTATCCTAGGAACTCTGAAAATTAAAATTTAGAGGTTAGTCTTCCTTCAGACCTAATGGTTTCCTTTTTAGCTATTGTTCTCAGGCCTGTGGCTCTGTGTTTTCTTGGTCTGCCTTAGAAATCTTGCTCTCCAAACATATATTTTAAATAATTGTTTTACTTTTTTTTTTTTTTTTTGGTGCATCCTGATCCTACTAGAATTGGAGCTGAAAGGCAGTAGCAATTCATCTGATGTCTAGTAGATGCTCGTTAATTAACATATTGGCTCTTTTCCAATATTTCTGGGCTTGTTTTATTTCAAATTCTTGATTCTCATTAGTTGCTGGTACTATATATATGATCTTTGATTTAGTATCTCCTCCTTTGAATATCTTGGTTTGATCAGAAGATTCATGATTTTGCAAAGAATTGCTTCATTTCCTACTTTATTTTCTTTAAAATATCTTTAATTCCTTATTCTACAAATATTTAATGAACACCTACTACATGTGCAGCCCATTGGCCACTAGGATGTCCTATAGGTGTTCATTGTGAGAAACTTTCTTCCAAAAGAACAATTTAATCTGTATTCCCAACCTTAAGAAATGATACTGTTATCCAATTGGTCATCTAAGCATAAACTTGAAATCCATTTGAGATGTCTCTTCTCCTTTGCTCCCCACACTTAATTCCCACCCATGATGGACATGGGCCCACATCCAATTAGTCACTAGATCCTAAAACTAATACCCTTTGAATATCTCAAATTTGTACTTTCTTCTACAAACCATTGACCTCTGACTTACTTTACATCTTCATCACTTTTTGACTCATTTTGATCTTCTTCAATATATCATACATATTGCTGCCAGGGTCACACCTCCTGATACACATTTCATTATCAATTTCCCTTCCTGCACCACTTCAAGATTCTAGATCATCTCCAAAACCAAGATCAAATCCTCGGTTTGGCCATAAGACTTGTGTTCTCCTTGGTCCTTCTTCTATTTCCCATCACTGTGTACTCTGCTCTCTGTCCATACTAAAAAAACCTGTTGGTTCCCAGACATGTCGTACCCTTTCCTCCCTCTAGCTAAGCATATCTGCTTTATCTTCCCCTTGTACTACATCTCTCTTTATAAATGACAACATAGCCTGATGCCTAAGCATGTGTGAGCTTTGGGGCCAAGAAACCTTGAAATCTAATCCTGGACAAGTTGCTTCTCTTCTTTGAGCCTTAATTTTCTCATTGTGGTTGTTATGAGAATCGATTCAGGTATTTGTTGAATAAATTAAGGAATTTAGTGGCTACTACCTACTAGGCCCTGTTGTAAGAACTTAAGATATAACAATGAATAGAATAGTTGGAGCCTTTCCTAAGGGAGCTTGTATTCTATTGCACAGAAGGGAACAGAAAAAGCTACGATGATATTACTCGTCCAAGCTGGGTATCAGTGACCTGGGGGAGCTCTTCAGATCTACTTCACAGTTTCCAATATGCAGTGCTCATCTTCTATGGTCCCATATCACCCTATGTGATACCATAGTAATTATGTTGTAGTTATAATCGCCAGGTATTTTTACCTTGCTTACCCACAGCCCTGGGAATTCTTTGAGATCTCCTTGTTCTATCAGCTTTTTTTTTTTTTTAAACCAGCTCTTAGTACATAAGAAAGCCAGTTGTATCGAATGAACGAACATCTTAGGGCCTGCCTAACATATTATTTAAAAATAATAACATCTGCCACTAATGAGGATTTGTTGTATGCTGTCAATGTGTTAAGTGCTTTAAATGCACATTACCCCACAGCAGCACTGAATTAGGAAACCTGCCTTATGTGTTAGGAAGCTAAATCTTAGAGATGTAAATTAATTTGCCAAAGTTACATAGCCAGTGATCTGCCTGAGAGGCCAGAACCCCTACTTAAATCCTGATGCTTGATGATCATGTGTACTTGGAGATGTAGAAGAGCAGTCTACACATACTGTACTTAATTTTAGGTATACCTATGTGCATTAAACAAAACCTTTATTTTCAGTCAAATGTACATAGATGGTTTAGCCAACACCCCCCACCCCCCAATCAGTATTACTCTCCATATGCTGCTGGGGCTGAGGAACCAGAAATAGGTTTAAACTTGATGACTGACAGTGTTACAGCCTCTCCCAATTTAGACTGTCTTTGGATGGCTCTTTCTTTTGGGTGAATATTCAGCCTTTTTGATATCTTCTTCCTTCCTTAACCGCTCCACAAGATGATGTCTGTAGGATTGAAAAAGGGCTTGTAGAAACTCAAAGAGAGGACCTTTTTGGTCTCATGCTGGTCCTTGGATTTACAATAAGGGCTTGTAGAAACACAAAGAGAGGACCCTCCTGGTCTCATGCTGGTCCTTGGATTTACAATAAGGGCTTGTAGAAACTCAAGAGAGAACCCTCCTGGTCTCATGCTGGTCCTTGGATTTACAATACCCGAGTCTGCTGAGGAGCAGCTGGTCTGACCCCGTCCATGGTCATTCCACTAGTGTCCTGTATCAGACCCTTCAGCTTCAGTGTCTCCCAACAGACTTAGCCCTGGCACTATGTGGCTTCCTCAGAAGGTACAAACAGCCCAGCTGTCTGTCTTTGCTGGGCTCTACCCCAGAGGTTCCACTGGGTGTTGTAATGATGTCCCCTCCCACCACCAGTACCATAAACCCACCTCTCTGATAGCACCATGCACTCAACCTCCTTCCTGTGCCCTACAGGGCCAATAGAAATATGTAGATGTGTTCCATGTCATAGTTCTGTACTTGAGAGAGTCAAACTCAAGTCCCTAACCATGTCAAGCCAGGGATCCATCTTCACTGTGATGGGGCCAAGCTGTCAGGGAAGGGAGCTCTTTACTATCATGGAGCTATGCCTCGCTTGGAGAAAGAGAGCTGTTGAAGCATTCTAGGCGTTTTCCTAGATCTCCTGTGTGAAATGAGACAAAGCAAAATCCCTTAGGTTTTGGCTTTGTCTTCAGGCTTTTTAATGTCCCCCTTCTACAACATGAGCCTGGAGGCCTGCAGATGGGCAACCTTGCTTTTTCCCACCTTCATTCCTTTCTTCCTACACTCAGTTAAACAGGCTGGAAAGTGTAGGTTTTCTCCTCCCCGCTTCCTGTCTCTGCTGCACTTTGCCTATATTGTGTCATCCTCTTTCCCAAAGTGGAATTTGCCCTCCCTTTTCCCTGGGGTTAAACTGTAGAATGACTGCCAGGTAACCTGATTTATAGGGAGAGGAATGAAAACACATCTGTTTAATATTTTCAAATTATTACCCCTGTTACCCCTGCCTCTCGGAGGGTAATCGCTGTTCTCGAGAGTTCTCCAGGTCCCTTTATAGTAGTGTGGCTCAGAGCAGTTCGTAGAGGAAGATTTACAAGGGCTCCTAGACACCTCCTTCACCTGACTCATTGCCCCTCCCCTTTAAGCCCATTAACCAAATTCTTAGCCATCCTCCCCTCCTTCCTGAGCAGCCTAGAAACAAAGTGGGAGTATTTGCTCCACAAATTAGTTGATATAATTAATAAGCTATACATTCAAATTCTGACCAATTTAGTCCTCATGATAATAGTGACTATGTCTAACATATTGCTTAAATCTGGACAGATCATGGAAAAATAAGCTGTAGTAAAGAAGCCCAATTGTGAGGGAATACTCCGAAAATACTGAATATTTGACTTCAGACTGCGCCTTTCAACTTCAGACTATCACTCCCCAAAGTGAAGCTTTTGTGAAAAGAAACAAATCAGGAAGAACACGGACAGCAGTGGGCCAAGAAGCAGAAAGAGTAAGAGGAAGCCTGGGTCTTTGTAGCAGTGACTACCCTGTCATGTCCCTGTACCTCACTGTGCAATGCGAAGCTTCCTGTGTATTTCTTATACTCAGATATTTATCTGTGTACCTTGTGAGTCATAGGTCAAAGGGGACACTGATTAGTTGCAAAAAAAATTCTCATATAAACCAAGATGTAAACAAAGGAATCAACTTGTACATAGTGAACTAACAGGAGAAGCAGAAAATAAAATTATTAAAATAATAGCTCAAAAAGAGAGTATAAGATAGAAAAAGGGGGCCCCTTCTTTGAGATTATCATTACCATCTGGGTTGTGAAACATTTGATTCCAATTCCAGAAGCTTGATACCAGAAATAACTTATAACCAAGGACATATGCTGGAGAGTTGTCAGGAACGACAGAATTTTTACTTGTTTTTAATATCTGTATCACAAAATTATGACGCTGATAAACTATACAATGATGGGAAGGAATGAGCCATAGGCTAGTACCTTCTGCCACATATATTTATACTGTCTTTTATACTCTGGTTCTTTCTTTCCCATCTCTTGAAAGTTCAGAGATCACTTCTAATAAGTAGAGAATCCTTCAAGCGATTTTCTTTCTGGAGGACAGTCCTGGACACATATGGTGTCTATAGAGAGTATATAATCCACAGATTTTACTGTGTGTGCAATTCTATTCAGTCACCTTTTCACAGTGGTCATATTGGGAGTGCAGCTCAAGTATTTGATTCTCGTCTTGATCTGTAGTGTTTACGTGCACATCCTTGCATCGTCTTGTACCATTTCCTACCTGTGTGACCTTCAGTAATTTAAACCACCTAGTTTCCTCATTTTTAAAATGGGGATGATATTAATAACATTTGACTCACAGTCAGAGTGTTTGAAAACTACATTACAGTGAAAGAGAACAGCTTGAATGTTCCCAAATACTAATGAGGTAGTCACTTGTTATTCACATGGAAAGAAAATAGATGGCCAGCAATCAATGGTCTGTATCAGGAGGCAGTATAGAGAATTTGAATTGGAGGATCTTGGGTAACTGTGATACTGTAAAATGGTGGTTATTTTTTTAAACACCTTTTTTGAGACTCTTCTATACAGAAACATCTCTTAATTTGCAATCGTTAATCCTCACATTATTAAAGGAAAGGCTACACAGTGATTAGAAGAAAAGACAGCCTCCTCCTAGGTTTTCTTGGTACCCGCCCCCTCCCGCCCCCATTGAGATTGTTGCTTTGGAGAGTGGAGGAGGAAACTAGAAATTTTAACCCCTTTAATCGGACACCTTTCTAGAAACTGGCCAGCAGGTCTTTTTAGATCCCCACCACTACCACCAAAATGACCGACATTAATTTTCGTGGCATGGAACTTGGTACGCAAGGAGTTAAAGGGTCTCCCACGCCCCTTTGCATGAATCCTTCTTTTGTGTACACAGCTGCAGTTGGAGCACGGGTCGGAAAGGAAATGGTTAGAGGAAGAGCTGGTTTTCAGACAAGGCTAGTCTGCGAGGGGGGCTGCGGAGTGGCCTGGGGTTTTACATGCCAGATGTAGGCCTGCCTCGGTGCCTGCCTGGAGCCGCTGGCGTGGTCACGCTGTGGCCCTGTGTGAATTGAGGCGAGGTGATGAGTTAGCGGGTTGCTATGGTGACGGCGGGCCACGTGACCAGGGTGCTGCTGCCGGCGCTCTGACGTCAGCAGCCGGGAGGGCGGGACGCAGGAGGGCGGGGCGGAGCGGGAGCCGAGTCGGGAGAAGGCGGCGAGCAGCGAGCGAGCAGGCGGCAGGCGCGGTCCCTGCGAGCAGGCGAGCGAGCGGGAAGACGCAGCCACCTTCCTCACCAGCCAGCCCACAGCGGTTTATTCCCTTCCGCGGGAGTGCGCCAATGCCTGGGCCGACCCAAACCCTGTCCCCAAATGGCGAGAACAACAACGACATCATCCAGGATAACGGGACCATCATTCCTTTCCGGAAGCACACAGTGCGCGGGGAGCGTTCCTACAGGTAATGGGGCTGCACGGGGCGCCGGCGGGGACCCTGGCGGGGACGCGCGGAAATCCTGCCGTTATATAATGGGGCAGATGCTGCCTGCACGGCCACCGCCACCGGGCTGCAGGCGTGCGTTTGTGAAGGCGGGAGTGATTATTGCTGTCGGTTTCCATGTGTCATGTTGAGGATGTGTCGAGGCTTCACGATTGCAGATGGAAAGCATTTTGTGAATAGGTCTGCTGCCTGCAAGGGGTCTCCCACCATCTCCTCCCTTCCACATTGATAAAAATGCATGCTGTTTTCTCCCCTTCTCCGGAGAGAGACAGGCTGTGGCACTTCCTTTTCTCCTTCCCCTTTTCGATTTTAAAGGAGCCATTAGGTTAGCTGTGCCTAAAGGCAGAAAGCAAATGGGAGGATGGCGAGAAAAACGTTTGCGCTTAACCTGGAGAGCGTGCAGGGAAGATGGAATCCTCTAGATTAAGCTGCAGTCTGTGATGTTAAATCGCCAGATTGATGGAGCTTTGTAAGAATTCCACTCGCTGATTGGTGCAAGGATTGACAGCAAAGGTCACAGTGTCAGACATAAACCAAAATTTTCTCCATCAGACCCAGGGTTTATTAGAAAGAGACCGGACTATAATGGACCTGGAAAAAAACTGGGTGCTGTTAGGCATTTTCTTAGGAGTTTATGGCCTCCGCATGGGTGGAGGAGCCCTTCCTTCTTATTTACAGTAGGAAGGTAATTCCTGGTATTTTGCTGAGGTCTGACTGAAGGATGGGAATGATCTTGGTCATTGTATTGTGAGGCTTTTGATTAATGAGTTGGCCTGTGCGGTTGGCATCATTTCTACATTAACGTATCTGGCAATATGTTCCCGTAGATAAGCTCATTAAAATTGTTTGCATTGTTTGATAAGGATAACAATGTAATGGAGAATGCAGCTAGGGTCTTAGGCAGCTCAAGGCCAGACTTAGAGACTGATAGCTTCAGTCACATTTCCTCTGAAGTTCTTTTGTACTGGGGTGGTTATTTTTAAATGTTACCTTGATAACCACCAACAATGCTTTTGCTTTGAAGCGGAGCACACATACCACTGAAGCTAAAGCGCATCCTTTCAGCTGGTAAGCAACAGGAAATAACTCGTTTTTGAAAGCCTTCATCCAAACATTTAGATGGTATTATTGGCAAGCTATTTTGTGTGTATAAATGTTGCATATCATAAAATGGGACCAAAAGTACCCCGCTTCCTTTCTCTTTGACCAAAGGCACACACTATTTTTTGTCTTAAAAAAAATTGTGATCAACCTTTGCCCTATCATTGCTGGCAGTTACATAAATACTTGGAGTTAATTTTGGCTGTGCCCATGAGGTCACCAAAATCTCATGCCTTACGGTTCCAACAAATGTGTTGACATGGCATCCTTAGAGATTTCAAGTCCTTGTTATTCTCTTAGTGTAAACCAAAATTGATCCACAGCTCCTGGTATTCTTCTTTTGGAGACTCTGCGATTAGAAAGTTGAGCCCCTTCTCTCATTACTCCTCTGCCTTTCTTTTCTGTGAACATCCCAAAACTTAAAAATAGAATTTTAAAAGAAAAATATTGATTTGCTTTTAAACCTCATTTATTTAAGGCGTTCTGTGTAAGTAATACATTTGAGGCTCTCATTTCCTAAGCGATTTAATTCATGCTATGTAAGTAGCAGTTGCTTTTAGGTCGGAGTTCAGATTTTACCACATAACCCAAAGGAAGTTGCCCAGGTGGGTTTCATTACTCACTGGAAGCCACTTGAAATGACAATGGAAAATAATTTGATAGAAAGGTTAAATGTTACCTTCTCATGATAAATTATTGTTTTAAAATGAAACTTTATTGGCTTCTTTAATTCAATCCAAATTATTATTTCCATTTTCTGAATAATTTACACTTTGCTTTCTGAGTCCCTATAATACTACTTGAGATTTTATAAAGACCAAAACTGAATTTAAATGATCTGACTGAACAAAGTCTTAAATCACTAAGAGCATCATTACATTTGTATTTTTTATAATAGGATTAGTGGATACTATAGTGAGAGGTGTCATAGGGTAAATGAAGAACAAGGCCTCCAAAATTGCATTTGTATTACATTATACAAAAGGATGCACTTGGAAACAGATGTGCTGGGTGTTTTCCTTAGTCTGGTTCTCTTTCAAAGTGGATGACCAATGTAGTATCACTACCACTTTTTTTTATTTGGAGAGACATAGGGGAAGGAAAAATGTGACACGTTTTTCTATCCGGAAGCATTCCATCATTATTTTGGCATACCAAGACTGGAGTAATATAGCCATTTAGTTGCTAAGGAAACTCGAAAGGCAATTTGAAAGCTCTGCAGAGATTTAACCAAGTAGAAGTTTGACTTTGTAAGCTTAAAATGGCCCTCAACAGTGAGATGTGCTGGGAAGTTGTCTTTGGAGTCTCTTGGGGCCCTGGGTGAGCCCAGGACCTCAGCAAGGCCCGAAACAATTCCACTGTAGTAGGCACCCAGCAAACCCTTTATCTTAGGGCTTTATTTTCTACCTTTGTTATACAAAGATATTGTGAGGTTAGCCTCAAAAACGGAAAACAAATGCTTTCTGGGCTGGGGATATGATTCAGAGATGGAGTGCTTACCTATCACATCTAAGGCCCTGAGGTCCATGTCTAACACCTCAAAAAATAAAAACTAAAAAATTAAAATCGTATAAAACAAATCCCTGAAAGAGCTATGTGACTATAAGGATGCAGTTATTACTGGGAAGGTGCTCGGAGTGCTTTACCATGTCTCTGTGCAAGTAACAGGAGGAGAGTACACCTAGAAAATAGGACCATGCGGCGCAGCCGGTAGGCAAGCAGTCACTCTTCTGTGTTTCTGGCATTTGCACCAGATTGTCCACAAATAAAAGTCACCTGTCACTCCTGACCCAGATATCATGACCCAGGTATCTGTTAGTGTGAACAGAGCCCATCTGCACAACCCAGAGTAGAATAGGTGGTAGATGAGTATTGAAGGTAGTGTGCACATTGATTAGAAAAGCAAATTTCCTTTAGACGAGTAATTTCAGTTGAAAAGAGCAAGTGTAAGAATGGCCCTGTGAAGCCACATACGCGTATTTTCAGGGCTCTTGTCCACGGTTGTGTGATGCCTCCTCAGCTTCCTCGCTGCATTTAGGGGCACTAGAAAGAACCGCCTAAAAAATAAATGTGGTGAGGGGGCCATTTGAGGTGACACTGTTTAATTCACAGAGTGCCTGAGTCCCTGGAGAGGATACTCCCTGTAGCTCTGCTTCATGCAGATGGGGATGGGAAATGAGATTTATTAACTGGCTCTCTGCCCTCTGCACCTTTGTTTGCATACTCCAGGCTTTTGAGAATGAATGTATGAGGCTAGAGGACTATTTCAAAATGGGTATTTGGACATAGACCTACAGTAGCATGTGTTTCCAAATACTTTTAAAAAAAATTACTTGACCCCAGGAAATAAACTGTAAAAAAAAGCCAAAACTAAAATGTAAGTCTAAAATATTGGCCTAAAACACCTAGTTTTGCTAATTTTAGAAAATAAACCGTTTTAAGGAAAACAAAAGAGAGATATAGTACAGGGAGTTAGGAAAGTATGTTCCATTCAGTAGTCACTGTTATAACATGGCTCACTTTTTACTGAGATGTAGATTTCAAATCGTATCCCCTGAAACAGCAGCTATAGATAGCACAGTCTAGCTTCATGTGTCTCCATTATGCACATATTAGTACCACCTGGGGGTATGCTATCGACGGAGGTTTTTGAAAATATAGATTTGGTCTTTCACATTTTTCTTAGTGTTTATAAAAGACAAAAGATTGCTTGATGGTTTGTTAGGTGCCCAGCTTTGTGACTTCTTTCCAGGGTTCTTTTTCATGGCTTCTGTTAATGGGGTGGTCTTCTGGATGCGCTTGTCCTCGGGAGAAGCTCAGGGCTCTCTGTGGCTGGTCGTGGGATCTGTCAGCAGTGCATGATTTAGCAGAGTGGTAATGTGAGAGTGTCCTCAGGAACTTAGAAGGTTGATTTTCTTATGCAGCATCTTTTTTGTGTTTATAGAGGCCTCTTGAAGCTCCAATGAATGATCCCTTAGATTAGTGAAGGGGGAAATGTTGGGACCAGCATAAAGATTCCATTTCAATCGGAGAATTAATTACTTCAGTACATATTTGGGAGTCTGCTCTGGCCAAGGTCTTTGCTAGGTGTTCCTTCAAAGACCTTGAGTTCTAACAAAGTCAGCGTTAGAAACGGCTCATTTTGTAGATTTACTTTGCTGTCAATATTTTGCTTAGTCTGAGAGCAAAAGTGGTTTTCATTTCCTGAGCCCACAGTGTCTCAAAGTAAGAAAATACATCCTTAAGGCCAGTGTGCTGTAGGATGCTGAAAGAGACTGTGGGAAGTCCTGTGTCTCAGTGAAAAGATACAGGCTTCAGCATCAGACGTAATTTCATTGGCCTGGCCAGGTGCATGTTAGGCAGTGGTAGAAAATAAGACAAGAACATTCCAAGGTAGGCGGAGTACTAGGAACTTGGAAATAGAAACTACTAAAGACTTATTACCTGACAAACAGTGCCCTGAGAATAGAGGTACTTGTTGGAGTCCATCTCATGTTTCAAAATGTGAGTTGAAAGGAAAATGGGGTCCACAAGTACCCCACCCTGCGGGCTTCAAAAATCGATATTTATATAAAGTATTGTGCCAGAACTTGAGACCCTTAGCCTTTGGGGATCAGGGCAAGGTAGATGGATGTTCGCTGACTCAGACAGGCAGCTTTCTCTGTGTAGAAGCAATGAATGTAGCTTCATCTTATGGTAGGGCTGGAACTTAGGTCAGATGGTGGCTTTTCTTTCTGTGAACACCTGCTTCCTAGCTAGCAGTCTGACATAAGGGTGGTCAGTCTGGAGCACTGTTCTGATCCTCTCAAACCCAGAAGCAGGGTGCCTGGTACTTCACTGTGAAGGATCCTCCCTTACTGTTCACTGCCATAAAACTTACAGACAGGGCTGGTGAAATTACTCAGAACACGCATGGGACTCCAAGGCCAGCTTCTCACAGTTAGATGTCACATTGATGGTGGCCACGAAAGTAGACTAGGAGTTTACCCCGGCTCATACAAACTTCTTTATAAATTGTGTCAATTTCACTTTCAAGGCCAAATTGATTTGCATCTCTCCTGTCAAAAGTACCTTTTTCTACAGTGAAATATGTTAGAATACATATGGTAGAATAATTTCATTCTTCCTGATTTCAGCCTTTCAGCTACCCTACCTCTGTAATATACTGAATTGGTTATGTCATATTTAACCAGTATCTTAAAAAACCCTTTATCTTGGAATACTTCAGGCACACCCCAATGGTATTCTGCGGATTTTATTTCTTAGCTCATTTTAAAATTCTGATTCTTATTGTTCATCTCAGTGTTTCTGGCCTACGATGAGAGAATTCTTCCAAAATGAAAACCTACAATTCACATAGGAACAAAAACTATGTAACTTTCGCCTTGATGAATCAAAGAAATTTCTCCTAAATGTTTTTATTAAATGGGTCTCTAAAAATGATCATTTATTGTAATGAAAATAAATCATTAGTGAGGTAAAGATTATATTTTATGGGCCACTTAGCAATAATTTCTCAGGTCACTGGAAAAAAAAATAAAACTTGTACATTTTCAGTGTCACATTTCTCCAGGCTTGTTAGGATTTTACTCAGTTGAGGCTGGACATGTTTTTTTAAAAGCATTTGTTTTGTTCTAAAGGGGTAGAAGTGACAGATACATGGGATGATCAGGTTGACGGCAGCCTGTAGTGATGGTGTCCTTTTAATGCTGAGCTACTTAAGAAAATATGGCAATAGCTCAGTGTTTCTTGTTTTTAGGCCTGTAGTTCAAGCAGGTAAAATGACTGTTCCAAGAGAATCTAATTTTGGTCATGACTTTGGAACAGAAAAGGACGAGGGTAGGAGAGAGGAGTATGTTATGTATGTCTGTGTGTGCATGCACACACGTGCACCCATTGGTGGAGATCTGTGAATTTGTGATCGTTCCCAGCATGTAGTTTTGATCGCAGCACTGTACTTCCCAAAGACATTTTGTCTAATCTGTAAGATCCTATAATACAGACTTTGTGGGTATTTTAATTGTACACAGAATTGATCTTGAAGTTTATGGCCAATATTTGTCATTTCATAAAACGGCTGTGTTCTTCGTGGGAAGCGTAATTTAGATTTCTGCAATCCTATTTCATTTTTCCTAGAAGTAGTGTTTTGTTTTGCTTTAAAGACATTAATTCCTTGTTCTTTATTTAGTGTCATCCTACCCTGGCAAAGCCCTAGGAGGTAATTTGTCAAAAATGCCAGAGGCATTGACATCTATGGGAAGCTTGCTTCTGTTCACAATTATACTTTGATTATAAACAGTGGTATCCTTCATTTAAGGGCCCTCCACTGTTTTCTGCAGGGTTTTCACTTGGTGCCCTACAAATTCAGAGGAAGGGGAGGTACAAAAAAATGGGCTTTTCCCCTCCTCCTGCCCACCATCTTCTTCCTTTTTTGCAATGACCAAGGTGAAAAGGTGCCCACATCTGGCCCTGGACAGTGCCCAGTATGTCTGTTTTTTCTGATGTATGAAGTCTTCAGTTGGTTCAGTTGTCTTAATAAAAGTGATTTTGTGGTTACCTCTCTGATACTTGCTAAGGGCAAAATTATCAGTGCTGTAATTTTCAAAAGCTTTCAAGTGTGGAGTACTTGAGTTAAAAACTGCATTCCCTCTTGTGACCTTGGTGTATGTTTCATTAACGCAATTGCGAGGCACAGACTTGAGCATTGTTGAGTGACTTGTGGCAGGAAGGTCTCTTCTTCCTTAAAAACATCACTTGAGGAAAAGTAAAAGGCTTATCCTTTTTCCATTGGTACGTGTTTGTAGTACGTTATGATTACATTTATCATGGGAAGTTGGTAAATGGATATGACATTTCTCAATTCCTTTTCTTAATTCCCTCCTCATCCCTCCTTTTCCCTCCATTCACCTCTTGGACCCTTTCTCCTGGTTAATGTCTTTTGACTCCTCAATTTTTGCAATATATGTATTGGCCCTCGCTAGGTTAAAAATAGCACATTGCTGTTTATTAACTTTTTTATATGGCGAGGAAAATTAAAGTACATGTTCATATTCACTTGATATGAATGGGGAAACTGAAAGGAAAGAAATTAATGAGGATGAGAACTGGGTAGATTCGTCACTGTGTTGCTGCTTGTTTTTTAAAAAATTGAAACTATATAAATGCATCACTTAATCAGACAGTGGTATGTCATTTAGTACTTTAACAACATGGATTTTAAAAATTCAATGAATTTTAACTTTAATTTAATTTCACGTGTTGAAGTCCATTAGAAAACATCTCGCACTATCTGTGGACTTCCTAAAGTCACATGGGGGATACTAACCGTTTGCCCAATGCAAGTACTGTTCTTATGTTAAAGTATCACAAGTCACAGATGAACTGTGCTGTTCCAGCATCTGCCTCGTGTAGCTCTTTGAGGTTTCACACATAGCAATCCATCCGCATTTTGTTTCATTTTCTCCAGTACACGCTGCAACCGCCTGTGTTGTTTTTGGTGATGCGTCTAGCCTGCTAGTATGCTCTGTGACTCTTGTGCCGACTGTGAGGATTATTTTTCAGTAACCTCTTTACATTTTTGTTTTCTTCCCATTTATTGAGCACCTGCTGTTTGTCAGGTACTGTACAGGGGCCATAAGATTATAGGTAATCAGCGTTTTTAGCCATGCTACCACCATCTGCCGTCCTCCCAGGCACCCAACCTCAGCCTCCGGCCTTAGAGCAGTAAGGAGTGGTGTCTGCTCTTCATGTAACCCCAGGATCCTGTGCTGATGGTCAAGAAGCAAGCCATCTGCGTTCCCGTGTGTCTCTGCCGCAGCCTCCGCAGCCTCCTCACCCACCGGTCTGGGCGAAGTCTGAGGGAACCCCCGGGAGACTGACCGATTAAGAAAAAACAAAGAGGAGGAGAGCTTCGCATAGGTTAGCCTTGCCACAGGGACCGCTCATTGCGAGCAACCCTGAAATCTGTGAAGAGGCTGGGGAGCTTGCACTGAATATCTCTGCTGGAAAAGGAGGAAGCAGAAGACAAAGTCATCAGTTGGTGGGGTGGGAGGCAGGCGTGTGCTGTGTGGAGAAAAGTGAAGGTTTCCCAGGGTGACTGCCCCAGGCCTCCCCTCAGATCCTTCTCTTGCTTTCTGTCATCCTGCCTTTCCTCCCACAAACTGCTCCTCAAATACTTGGTCTCCAGGAGAAGAAAATGATCTGTGCCGTGTAAACCGAGGCAGGGGTTTGGCAACAGGAAGGAGACTCTTCCAGATCTTTCACTGGGCTCTGGAAAGCACGGTTATTTGAGAGGCAGATTTGATGTTTGGGAAACCGATTTTTCTCTCCTTGGAATTGATGACAGGCAGATAGCATTGTCACAGCTCTGACTCGGAGGTGTCCTCTCGAGTACTGCCACCTTCTCTTCAACCTGCATGATCGGCACTGCTGCCCCTCAGGTCTGCTCTGAAAGGACAGCCTGGACCACCCTCCTGCTTCTTCTGCCCCTCCTCAGGACCAGTTGGGGGCTCAAAGTGCCTGGCCAGGGGAGCGCCTGGAGAAGCAGTGGAGGGAGGTCCTGGGCAAAGCTCAGCCCTGGAGGAGACATGTTTTCTATCTCGGCCCCTTTCTAACTGTATGATCTAGGACAAACTTGTGAGCGCCTCTAAGCCTCATTTTCCTCCTGTACATATGGAAATAATGACAGCACCCACTTCATGGAGTTCCTTTGTGGATTAAATGAGGTGCAGAACATAGAGAACACTAAGCATTGGCCGGTGCAAAGTATATTCCTGAAGAACATTACCAAGTATTATTGCTTGTCATTTAAATATGCTCTTTTATTGTGTCTGTAATGACCTATGGTCTCTGTGGCCTAGGTACCTGGTATAGCAAAAGTTCATTAGAAGTCCAAATTGAGTCTGGAAAGAATTCAAACCAGCTATACTATATATAGTCATCAACTTCATTAAGAATTCATTTATGTACAGTAAACTGCATCCATTTAAAGTATATAACTCAGTGAGTTTCAGTAGTGTGTACCCTGAGGTCATCCCCATAGCTGAGATTTAAACCTTTCCATTACCCCCAAAATTCCTTGTACATTTTGCAGTCTATATCGCCTCCGTCTGCTGCCCCACGGTCCACTTCTGTTTTCTGTCACCGTGGATTAGATCTGATTTTATAGTAATGGAATAGTACAGAATGCCATGTGCCTGTTAGTGCCTGACTGCTTTGCCTCAGCATAAAGAGTTTGAGATCCATCCATATTGAGCGTATCTGCAGGTCATTACTCTTTATTGCTGAGTAGTACTCCGTCATATGGCAATACCAGATTTTGTTTATCCATTCACCAGATGATGAACAGTTGAGTTATTTCCCATTTTTAGCAGTTAGGAATGAAGCTTCTGTGAATATTCGTCTGCAAACCTTTGTGTGCCTAGGTGTGGAATGATTGGGTTGTATGGCTGGTGTTTGTTTAACTGAAAAGAAACTGCAAGCAATTGTCCAAAATGGTTGCTCCCTTTACATTCCTATTAGGAGAGTGTGAGCACTCTGCTTCACATCCCTGGCAACCCTTGATACTGTCAGTCTTTCAAAGTTCAGCCATCTTTATGCAAGGGTATCTCATTGAGTTTTTAATTGATATTTTCCTGATGACTACTGGTGTTGGGTCACGCTTTCTTTAGTGGTACATTCAAATCTTCTGCCCATTTTGAAAAGTTAGCTTAATTCTTACTGTTAGAGGATTGTGAAAATATATTCTGAGTACTATAATATAGTTTTGAATTAGATTTTTGGTGTGTCTGGATCTGGTTTTGGGGGGGATTTTTTTGTTTTTTGTTTTTTGGTACTGGGGCTCAAACTCAGGGCCTTGTGCTTGCTAGGCAAGCACTGTAACCACTAAGCTACATCCCCAGCCCTGGATCTGATATTCTTAACCTGAATATAAACCACTCAAAAAAAGCACGGCAGGGGGATGGGGAGTAGTTGCTCCTGTCCTTGGTGCAATGCCCATGGTCTGTTACATAGACTGAATAGTCCTTGTCCAAAGTGCTTAACAACCAGGATTGTTTCAGATTTGGGATTTTTTTTTTTTTTAAGATTTTGGAATATTTCCAGAGGCTCTACTGATAGAACAGCATCCCTAACCCAAAATTTTTTGAGCATCATGTCAACACTAAAGATATTTTGAATTTTGGAGTTGCATTTGAGATTTTGGATTTTTTAATTAGAAAAGCTCATATTAATGTTAAAATTGAATACAGAACAGTAACTATAATTATATGAGCTCAAAAATACTAAATCCACTGTAAAAGTTTCATATGAGAGTGTTAAATATAGGAGCTAGAATTTCTTTGGGGTCTTGACAGATAAAAAATGTGCTTTTAATTCTCACAAGAAGCATTCTATTATTATGTAGATACTCTTTGTATCAAGGATCCTTTAATGCTAGATCAGCTGTTCACTATTAAGTTTAAGAGGGAGATATGTGCAGAATTAATTTTTAATCTTTAAATGCAACAAGGAACCATTGGCCTGGTTGTAACATCTTGTCCAGAATAATTAAAGGTTGGATGACGCTCTCATTTAAAAACTCTGAGGCAAACGTCCCCTGACTTTACCTCACTCCCTTCCCATTCTACCTGATTTTGTCAATTTTGTTGCTGCCAGTTCGGGTCCTAACTTCTCTAAGCTCCTGAGGAGAAATGCCGCAAGTTGAATTTAGAGACCAGGCAGGAGCTTTGTAATGTCAGAAGTTTGCCTGAAAGGCAAAGAAGGACTTTGTTATCCGTGTTATCTGTGAGGGTGGAGATCCTTGGCTTCCAGAATCTGCTTGGGAATCTTTCCAGCTAAAACCCAGTTTCTTAACCATGTATATTTCAAAATCCAAAAACATTATATTTCACAAGTACCCTAGGCTTACTAAGTAGATTTTGTGAGTGTAATTTAAAATTTTTTTCATTTACTCATACGATTACCAGAACCTTTAGGCCAAATTTCAAGGGAATTACTATCTTCCATGAGGGCAGCAGTATTTGGCTCTCCAGGCAGTAGACGATGATTTTCTGTGTTCTGGTTGGGACTGAGCAGGCCGCAGCTACCTGAGGACTGGTGGAGAGCTGCCTGTTGTTTTGCTTTCATTTAGGATATCCCATGAAAGGAAGCCAAATACTATTAGACAGGACATCCTGTGAGTCCCTTGGTTTACTCCAAAGGGTGGGATTTTTTTTTTTTTTTTTGGTAATAATAAGATGATTGCCTGCTTCCTTTCCTGTTAAGTGGGAAACTCAGACTGTTAATGTCCATTTGGCATTTAGACTGCAGCAAACAACTGAACTCCCAGAAAGTCACCTAAAGAGTCACAGATGGGAAAAAAATACCATGTCTTTTTATGTGCACTAAGGATGATTCAGTCATTTACCATTTAAGTGACCATCAGTTCTGTTATCTTTAGGTAATAATTATCCAAAAAAGGGAAAGTGATCAAAGTATACATTTTTGGGATTAAACATGTTGGAATTCTAGAATCAGATATATTGTGGAATACCCACACAGTTAAATACAATGCAAACGTTACATGTAAAGAAGATGAAAAATTTTCACATATTAACCAAGACAAGCTGATTAGTACAGAAGTATGTATATGTTGTCTTAGGTTCTTAGGGCTTCTGTAGCAAATGACCACAATTAGGTGGCTTAAAACTCGTGCTAGTGGAGGCTGGAAGTCCACAACCAAGGAGTCGATGGTACCACGCTCCCTCTGCAGGCTCCAGGGCAGAACCTTCCGTCTCTGGCTGCTCCGGTGGCCCCACATGCTCTTGGTTTGTGCTTCATAACTTCATTCTATATGTTTTATTGTCCTACCGCCTTCTTTATCTGTGTGTGTGTTACGTGGCCTTCTTTTAAGGACGCAGTCATTGGATTTCAGGCCCACCCTGATCCAGTATGGCTGACTACATCTTCAAAGACCGTGTTCCCAAATAGGGTCACATTCTGAGGTTCCAGTTGACCTGAATGGGGGGTGCAATCTCCAAACTCTGTATAGGTATATGTATGTATATATGTGTCCATCTATATATATGAACTCATTTTTTAAATGTATATGTGAAAAATAGATACTCTTTTACCACAACACAAAAGAAGTTTAGAAAGCTAGGAGTATAAAGTGTTATAACTGAGCGATAGAATGAATACTTTCATGTAACTTTTTCTGTGTTTTCTGTAGTGAAAATATACAGATCTCTAATATAAAAAAATTTTTTTTAATAAAAAAGTGGCACCGTGACTAGGTAGCCCAGATTGGCCTCGAATTAGTGGTGATCCTCCACTAATTGATTACAGACATATACCACCATGCTGGGATTACAGACATATACCACCATGCCCTGCAACTCAACATCTTTTTAAAAATAGTTGAAGTTTCTTTTTACCAGGATTGTACCTTGTGGCTTTCTTCACCTTAGCAAACTATCATGAGATATTTTAACCTTAATCCTTTGTAGCATATACACACATATAAATATACTTGTATATTTATCTATTTATAAACATATATAGATACATATATATAGTCAGTTGATGTTTTATGGTATTAAATGTTTATTCTGCTTAATATTTTAACTAAAAAGCTGAGGCTGAAATAATGTAAGGTAAAATCGCCTTTGAGACGCTGAGTGAACCAGTATAGCATCAGGTCTTTAAGTTTGAAAAGCCAAAAATGAAAAAGTATGACTGTTAGTCAATTGTTGAATTCAAACCTAATTTTTTAAACATGTTGTAAAGTCTCTAAGTCAAATTAATCCTCAAAACCTAGAAACTAGACATGGCGACAGGATGGGGGCACTTTCCCAAATTTATGAATTTCGTCTGTTCACATTGGCTCAAATGCTGCGTAACTTATACCACACATATGTACTCTAGCGCTGACTTCATCCAGTCACCCTGCTTTTGTTGAGACTTTTTGTCTGGTAATTATGTGGTCAAATAGTTTATAAAGTATTTCCGTAACTAATTTCCTTTCTTTGAATTATCTTTGCCTATTAATGAATTGTTTGTCAGTCTTTAGGAATCCCAATCTTACTAAAACACACAGAATCCAGTAGAGACCACTCATCTCCCACGTTGCGTTACTGCCATCTATTAAATCTCATCCTTTGCTTGGTCTCCGTCGGTCCTTGCATCTTAGGACTGCAGAGTCTGAAGAGAGGCTGCAAGCTCCAGCTGCTTACCTCTCTTCTCCAAACCAGGACCATGTGTCTGCCCCTCTTATTTCTGTTCCTGATGGGTTGGAACATGGCATAATCTCTACCCACTTTTTGTCCTACTGATCAGTGTCTCAAGTCACTTTCTCATTGTACAATACCTAATACCTGCAATTCAAAGGAGTGGTTTGTTTTAGCTCTTGGTTTTAGTCCATAATTGGCAGGCTCCAGGCAGAAACTACAAGGCCCAAGGGCATGTGGGAAGAAAGCTGCCAAGCCGGACACAGAGAAGGGAGGAGCCAAGAATGGGACTGCACCCTTCCAGATCACGTCCCCAGTGACCTGCCTCCAACCAGGCTCCACCTGCTAGCTAGCACAGCCGGCTACTGAGCCCATTCCCTGATGAGAATATCACCCCAATCACCTTCCACACACATGGGAATTTGGGGGGACAATATAAATTTAAACCGTAAGAGTCAGTTTCTTCACTTCCCTTTGAGAACTGTAATGTTAGTACAAAGATGAGCATTAATACTGACTTGTCGACAAGGCAGTAAAGAGGAGAGCAGAGGAATACTGCAAGTCACGAGTGTGTGTGTGTGTGTGTGTGTGTGTGTAACCTGATGTTAGGGGTTGCCGGATACTTTCGGTACAAAAGTCCATGAGTCTCTTCATTCTTCATTCCAGCAAATTAATAGTAAATGGGTTTATTGATTAAACAAAGAACAAAACTCTTTTTTCTTTTCTGCTCCAATATGCAAGACAATATCTGGCTGCCTAAAACAAGAGTATGAGAAAAAATAGTAATAGGGAAAGAAGGATGAACTCTGATCAGGGTCTAGAAATATAGGAGGTTATGGGGAAATCTCTCGCTGAAATGAGAGAATCATTTCACCTGGGAAAGGATGGGGCCCTGAGGAACTGTAATAAAATGATGCGCCTAGCTTTGGTTGTATTTCCCCACAGCTATACCAGTTGGCTGAGCATTAATAATCTTAGCTCGCCTATGTCCAGAATTTCCATTTACTGTTCCTCAGAACGTATAGGAGAGATCCCATCTTGTGTATAATTCACAGGATGTTTCTGAGTTGGAGAGTGGATTCAATGTAGAAACTGACCAGTACCTTGCCAACAGAAGGTAAGGTTGAAAAGTTTAATGTTATGCTGTTTCCCTGTTTGAAATTTTCCATTTTGATTGTGTGTCAGAGTCTACTTTGGAAAGAACTGAGAGTAGATGGGCAGAAGTAGGGCTGAGTCCATTTGATATGGACTCAAATTTACTGGAATATTTTTTAACACTGACCTACATTTCCCTCATCTTGTTAATGGGCTTTATTTTATTGGTACTTCATTTTCATTTCCATTTAAAATTTAAAATTT
>PVJO010006542.1:53840-88750 GCA_004026905.1 Hystrix cristata | reverse complement strand
TGTTGTTTTGATCTGCATCTCTCGAATGACCAATGATGTTGAACATTTTTTCATATATTTATTTGCCATTTTTATTTCTTCATCTGAGAAATGTTTATTCATTTCAGATGCCCATTTTTGGATAGGGTCTTTAAATTTGGGAGGTTTGATCTTTTTGAGTTCTTTATATATTCTGGATGTTAGACCTTTATCTGAGGGAGCTAGGGATTTAGTTCAGTGGTAGAGTGCTAGTATAGCAAGCGGAAGGCCCTGAGTTCGATCCCCAGCACCCCCACAAAAAATTCTTTTAAGTTGTTTTCTACCACTTAAATGTAAAACAATGGTTTTGGTTTACAGGCCACACAAACACAAAGTGACAGGTTATTTTCGGCCAGCAAGCCACAGTTCGCAGACCTCTGGTCGACATCCTAACTTAACAGTTCAACTGCACAACCATTCCCTTATTCCATATTTCCAGAGCACCACGACGAACTTTATTTGCCAAGTCTTTCTGCTTAGCCTCAACTATATGATGGGCTCTGGGAAGTGAACAATTAGGCAATACTTTTGACTTAAATCCATTCATCTTCACCCACATTGGCACTTAAAAAAACCTGCTTATCAAGTTCCTGACTTAAAACACTGAAGGAAAGGATTTTTGAGAAATATGTAAGTGGAACAAAGAACAGTGACAACTGTTATGCTGATGTCAAATGTCAGAAGAGTCCATTATCATTTATCTCAGTTCTCAGTCCCAATTTCTCTCCCACATATCCCCAAACTTAAAAACTAAACAGTAGCTTTGAGTTTGATAAGATACACTTACACTCAAATTTTAAGGGAAAAGATAAAACCAGACTGAAGTTAATATGACTAAGTATATTGAAAGAAATGAGAAAGCATGTTATATCACATAAGAGTTATAAGTTATAACAGGGAATAAAATGAAAGACAGTTGAAACACCTCAATATTTTTTTTTTTTTTTGGTGCTGCGGATCGAACTAAGGGCCTGGTGCTTGCAAGGTAAGCACTCTAACCACTGTGCTAAATCCCCAGCCCTGAAACACCTCAATTTTTAAGCTGGCTGTGTTGGCACATGCCTGTAATCTCAGCATCCGGAATGCTGAGGCAGGAGGATCCCGTGGGTTCAAGGCTAGCCTGGCCTACATAGTGAGTTCAGGGCTAACCTGGCCTACGTAGCAAGCGCCTGTCTCAAAAAACCAACCACCTCAACTTTCAAGGGATGAAAACTTTTCTTAAATTCATCTATTCAGTCATAAATACTTGCTTTATACATGAGGAAGTCAATTTGTGTGGAATCCAAAATTGGGTGAGAAATAAGTGTCAGAGAATAGACATGGTCTGTGAACCCTTAGACTCATGTTCTATATCTGCTCATTATAGCCACTAGTCACATGTTGGCTATATAAATTTAAATTAAATGAAATTATAGCTGGGTATGCAGATCAGTGGTAAAGTGCTTGACTGGTGTGCAGGAGGTCCTGAGTTCAGTGCCCAGAGTAACAATTTCTCAGTCGGATTTGCTACCCCTAAAGTGCACAAAAGCCCACTTAAAGTTACTAAATTGGATAGCACAAATATACAATATTTTCATAATCATAGTTCTTTGGGGTAGTGCTGATTTAAAATGTTAAATTTTTTGATCCTTTGGTTCATGAGCGTGATGATTGGTTTTCATGCTTATGCATGATACGTACCTCCCACAATCCTTGTTATGACGTGGGCACATTACCCGTCTGACGTACAAAAAAAAAAAAAAAAGTTACATTTTCTTTTTCGCTTGCTTGCACGCGCTCTCTCTCTCTCTCTTTCTTTCTCTCTTTCTCTCTCTCTCTCAAATATCTACATGAAACTTTATTTAGATGGCGATGTTGGGAATTGAACTCGGGGCCTTTGCATTGAGCTGTATCCCTAGCCCTTTTATTATTTTTTAATTATTATTATTATTTTTTTTGGTGCTGGGGATCGAACTCAGGGCCTTATGCTTGCAAGGCAAGCACTGTAACCACTGAGCTAAATCCCCAGCTATTTTTTTGAGACAAGGCCTCACTGAGTTGCTAAAATGCCCAGCCTGGGCTCAGACTTCTGATCCTTCTGCCTTAGCCTCCCAGAGTGCTGGGATTACAGACATGTGCCACCATACCTACCTTCTTTCTTTGATTTTAAAAAAAAAGAGTCCAAAATATTTACCACCTACTTCCTGAGTGAAGTATCAGGTGACAGTCTTTTTACAGAAGTAATTGTTATAAGCTAAAAATCTTCTAGGCTGACTCACCCAGCAAAATAATCATCAAATGCTTTTATAAAGATGTTAAAATTTTTACAACATTGAGAAAGAGTACTTAATCATCAGTAAATTTCAACCTCCTATTAACTGCAAACCACTCTTGACTCTAATAGTCCCAACTGCAATACTTCCTTGTTCTGCAGAATGAAGGATTCTGCACCTGATTATCACGAAACTCTTTTCAAGCAGAAAAACTGTTCCTCCTCATCACCTTTGCCCAAAGAAAGTACTGATACGGGTCTCTAGTGATGTCAGAAACACTACAAAAGCCAGATTCTACTTCACAACTCCAGGTATTAATGGGAACAAGTTTTCTGAGAACTTAAATAACGAAAGAATTTATTAAAAAGTGAAAAATCTACATAAAGTGAAAAAGTAGTGCAGATTGCCACACAGTGGTAAAATTAATATAAAATCCTTTCCTTAGCAATGAGATAGATTGACTTTTAAATAAATATGTGTAATTACAATGGAATATTTGGTTTAAAGAAGGAAATTCTGTCACATGCTACAACACAAACCTTCAGGACACATGATAGATGAAATATATTTCACTTATACAAAGTATCTAAAGTAGATAAGCTCAGAAAGTAGAATAGTGGTTACCAGGAACTGAGGGGAGGGAGAACTGGAGGGTTCTTGCTGATGAGCAGGGAAGTTCAGTGCTAACAAATGAAAAAGTTCTAAAAATGTTACATGACAAAATGCATATAGTTAAAACTAATGTATACAGTTGTTAAGGTGTACACCTTACACTGTTTTAATAATAAAAAATACAAATTATTTCTTATAGGTTATAGGAAGTAGCCTCTAACAAACCTGATACTTCTTTAAAGAGAAAAACTGACATTGTATTAAATTTCCAATTAAAGTATCTCTAAAGAGATAACTATAATATTTTAGTGCTATCGAAGCTTTCTTATATGTATTTTTGTTGTTTTTATTGTTTGTTATTTGGGTGCTGGGGATTGAACTCAGGGCCTTGCACTTGCTAGGCAAGTACTCTACCACTGATCTAAATCCCCAACCTCTCTTTTAAGTATTGTATGATACAAACTCTCTGAAAAGCTTCACAAGGATATTTTACTACATATGTATTTTAACAATACATACTCTAGATAGGTGGTGTCAGTTTGCATCTTCTGCTGCAGGAAACTGTACTGCAATAAACCTTGTCTCTGCCATTTAAAAAGTTTAAAGCAAGCCTTTTTCACAATAATACCTATTGAAAAATGTTTCATAGAGCTCTGGTTTCTAAGGGTTCAGAGTTTCAGCTTCAGATTATGAACAAGCTCTGGTGATGGATATAGTGGTGGTGGCAAATGTACTTGGTGTCACTAAACTGTTTGCTAAAAATGGCTAAAATTACCAATTTTATGTTATGTATTCTTTACCAAAAGTGATTCCGGCTTTAAATACCCGTAAAAATTAAGAAGCTGGGAGTGTAACTCAGGAACACTGGGCTTTACTTGCCTCACAGACACAAAGCCCTGAGTTTCTCAACACCAAAAGAAACTGGGGTGGGAGGCAGGAAGAGATGGTTTCATGTAGGTCATTTGCAGTAGTTTATAAACTTTAGAAAAACCATGTGTGGTAATTTACATATTTCTAAACCAGCACTAAGAGATATATCTCAAAGTCTCAGTTACTCATGAAAGACTGTTACATCAAAATTGGAAATTTTCATTGAAAAATAGAAGTTTGGAAAACCCAAAACATTGTGCAATCATTCCATACAAGTGAAATATAAAGTATTAATAGTGCTGGGCTTGGTGGCACACAACCTGTAATCCTAGCAGTCTGAGAGGCTGAAGCAGGTGGAGCACAAGTTCAAGCCCATCCTGGGCAATTTAGCAATTTAGCCAGAGGACTGTGTCTCAGAATTTTAAAAACTGGTTAAGAGGGCTGGGAATGTAATTCAGGGCAAAGGCCTTGGGTTTAATTCCCAGTACTCCACCAAGTATTAATGAGAATGTAACTGTGCTTTAGTAAGCTTTATGAGATACTATTTGGTACAGAATGCAGATAAATTACTTTCTCACATACTAGTTTTATATAGTCAATATTTTTTTTAGAAAGAAAAGATTTTATCATTCCTTGGCATTTTGGATAAGATCAAATACAGTATCTGATCTGTTCTTCAACTGGGGACAGTACGTTAAATGGATCTTTATATCTGGGAGATTGAATAGGAGCTTGTTCCTTCCACTCTACAGATGGACCTGGTATTGCAGTATCTCCAGGAATGGGCATGTCCCTTTGGGAGAATAACCTAGTCACACAAAAAAAAGTTTTAAAGAAACAGAATCATACTTGCCAAGAACATACTAAACAAAGAGTACTAGTATAATAGTAGCATTAATTACAACCATACCTTAATATTCTGTGCATAATCAAGGTTTTCTCATAAATCCCATGTAAAAGTCCTCGGGTCAAGTATGAACTGCCTGATGCTCAGAAAATGTAACAGAATGGATATGGGCAAAAAGAAGAGAGTCTGAAAGTTACATTTATTAAATGTTTGGTCCAATTATGTGCAGGCATTATGTTAAATACATTGTATCAATTCTCACTTAATCCTCACAGTAACCCATGAGGTAGGTACTATAATTAATTCCACTTTACAGATGAGAAAATCGATCACACAAGGATTAAACAGCATGGTCAGATTGCATAGCTATTAAGTGGCAGGACTGGGTAAGAAGTCACATCCGTCATCAAAGCCCACGCCACTTTCAAGTTTACAGAGCCCAGTTTATGTGCCTTATCTAGTTATGGTGACCGTTGTAATTCACTGAGAGGGAGACTACTAATTTTCATGGAGGAAACAGATTCAAGGAGGATATATCATGCCTTCAAAGTCTCCTAGAGGCAGGTAACAAAGTTGGGTCTGGAACTCAAGTCTTCATACTTCGTCCACTGCCTTTCCTCCTCAATATACTTCATCAGTATGGTGGTTTCAAAAATGCACTCAAAAAACATTTACTATATTGCCAGATGTGCTGGCACATGCCCATAATCCAAGCACTCAAGAAGGCCGAGGCAGGAGAATTGCCAAGTTCAAGGCTAATGTGGGCTACCTAAGTTCAAGGCTGGTCTGGACTATATACTGTAGCAAAACCTTGCCTCAGAAAATAAAAAAATTACTTACTGTGCTTCTCTTCAAAGGACTGAAACTAAATTCTCTAGTTATACTCACTAACTCCCTTCTAACAATGTGTTTTTTTTTTTTTTGTTTTTTTTGGTTTTTTTTTGGTGCTGGGGATCGAACTCAGGGCCTTGCGCTTGCAAGGCAAGCACTCTAACCACCGAGCTAAATCCCCAGCCCGCTTCTAACAGTGTGGATGAAGTGACAGGGATAGTAGGACTTCCAGGTATGGATCATAAAAAGTACTGTGGCCTCCTCCTGGTTCTTTCTCAGATTCCCCCCTCTTGACAAAGCCAAGTTATGTACTGTAAGGGCGCTCAAGGACAGGTGCTTCCCACGGTTGAGAGCAAGCCCTCCTGCCAGCTGCTTGGAAGTGAATCCTCCAGCCCTAGCCAAATCTTCAAATGACCACAATCCCAAGTCAGGACCACCCCACTAAACTCCTTCCACATTCCTAACCCATGGGAATGATGACATGATAACTGTTTTTTTATTTTATTTCTTTTTTTGTTATTAAGCCATTACATTTATGGTAATTCATTGTATGGTTAAAAAAAAGGTAATATAACTAGAAAGGAAAACACACAATTTCTGTGTGCCCCCCCCCGCCATCCACATTACCAGTGAACAAGCATGTAGGCTCCATAGGTCACCTCTTACTAGAAGCTGTGTGGCCTGGAATAAAGGGCAGTCTCAAACTCAGTTTGATCATCTATAATATGAGGGATAATAACATCTTCATTGTCAGTGTCCTCATGTGACAGTAATCTCTCTCCACTAACGTGACCCCTTAAGAGTCACTATGAAGTAAATGGACTAATACAACCAGCAGTTGGTATGGTACCTAACATGTAATAAAGGTTCTGTGAATATTTACTGCTACCAATCTTTGTTAATCTGCCTCCGGCTAGTGGCCTTCCCCAGACTTATAACCATGCCTTTTAAGTTTCCCAGTTCTCTGCAGGAAACCGCCCTGTCGCTGCCCCATGTTGTCTGTAACGTTTATTGGTCTTCATTTACTCTACTCTTGCATGACACTCATCCAAAACTGTCTTGTGGCTTCCAGAGGACACCTTAACAAGATCCTCTTTTGTTCTCTGCTGCCACTTCTTCTCCTGCCCTTCAAATGTAGCTTAGCCTCAAAGTTATGTCCTTGGGCCATATCTCCTCTTTAATTTTCGTCTTTAGTAGTGGCCCTTTTGTGAACAACTCCCTAATATATGGGACAGTTTGTATCTCTACAGCTGTCATCCGATTCACAGATCCCAGTTTCCCCAGCTCAGTATCTTCAACTCAAAACCTGAATTTTTTTTCTCTTTCCCTTACATTCTCCCACCTTCCCTATGCCTAACTCTGCTTCTCCTATGTTTGTTAAGCGTGACCCTAATCGACAGTAATTGTGGGTATATAATACCCTCGTTTATTATTTAAAATATTTCAGTTGATGAATTACTAATTTTAATTTTATGAATTTTGTTATGTTAAACAATGTACTTAACAGGGAAAAAGTATCAAAAAATAAACTATTGAATTTTTTATGTTTATTGAGGATTATAACAAAGCATCAAATTTTCAACATTGACTTTTTGGTGTACAAAGTCTAAAACATAACAGATAAATTCCTATGTGAACTACGATGAAAATACCAATAGAACCCTACAGCAAAAATAATCTTTACTTCATTTATCACACCAGAGGCCACACATGACAACACAAGTTCCGTACACACATACTGCTTATACTGACGGACAGGTGTTTTGCTTTTCTGGCGTTTTTGTAAGACATAGTTAATGTCTCTCTGGTCTTGCTCTTTTGGCAGGTTATTTTTATAGTAGTGAACAGGAACATAAAATATCAGTAAAATAAAGTACTAAATCTTTTATGTGTATTGCATGGTTGGGATAAACATCACACTTTCACATCAGCTGTGATTGCTTACAGAACCTAAAAGATAATGTCAGAAGTGAATTCCTATGTGAACTACAATGAATATACAAACAAAAGTCTACCACAGAAATAATCTTTGTTTCACTTGTCACCCCCAAAGGCAGTCTTCACATATGACAACTGCATGTTCCATGCACACGTCTTGCTTACACTGACAGCACATGTGCTTAACTTTCCTGTGTTGTAGGCCATTCTTCTCACCCCTCTTGCCTGCCTTTTTTGTCAGGAACTTCCTACTGTGTTGTACAAGGTGTACTTAGCAAGAAAATAAGATATCAATAAAACAAAATATCCAATATGTAATGAGTACTTAGACTAGACATCAGTACCTTCATATCAGCTGTATACTTGTTTACAAAACCTAAAAGATAACATCAGAAATGAATTCCCATGTGAATTCATAGGAAATGAATTGTAAGTACAAACAAAAGTCTACCACAGAAATAATCTTCGCTTCAACTCTCATGTACATGTCTCACTTACATTGATAGCTTGTACATTTTTTTTTTCTGTCTTTTTTTTGTAGGCACAGATGACACCTTTTTGTTTTTTCTGTTGTTGTAGTGGGTCTTTGTGATGCTGGGCCTGTGTCTTCACCTGTCAGTTCACCAGTGTGCTCCACAGTTTTTTTTGTGTAGTTTTCTTGTGCACTTATTTTCTTTGTAAACTGTCAAACTGTTTATCCCACACGTGTTTAGGATCAAGTAAAATGCAACTATTGCCCATTGCTTTGTGTTTTGAATGATATCATAGTTGCTGCATAATTCATCAACATCTGTTCTACCTTTGGTTTTATTGCAGAAAGTTCCCATCTCAGGCTTCAGTTTTGTGGAGGTTTTGGCAGTCAGTATTTCCATCATGGTGCAGTGTTGACATGTTGACATCAGCAGTACCAGTTTGTTTTTCTTTGCCATATATGAGGGCAATGTTATATCTTTCTGAAACCCAAACATTGTATTACACAATTCTCTGTTCTGAAATTGCGAACATTTCATTTTGAATTTCAGCTTTGTTCTTGTGTACAGTTCCTGTGCTGGTCAACTTGTGCTCTGTTAGCAAATGTAACATCAATTAGAAACTGGTAAACCAATTGTTGAATGTCACATTCTGATTAGTTTGGGAGATGGGAGCAACAAGTCTGTTCACAACATCTTTTGCTTTATTGCTGTATGAAGAAGGGCCTGGTAGCTGAGTTCCAGGATAAACTTCTAAATTGAAAGCGTAATGTCTTTGCATCTACCAGTGCATAAATTTTTCTACCATATTTTGAAGGGTTTTTTTGACATACACAGTCCAAAGCAACAGTGACAATGAAATGCTGCTAGGTGTTCATCAGTAGTCATGTATTCAGATGGTGTATGAATTTCTTGGCAGTTACCCACAGATTATTCAAACAATGAGCCAATAACAGCCAGCTTATCAATTCTTTTTCTTTCTTGGTGGGTGCTTTAGTCATCAGATCTCAGGCAATTTTGAAGGAAACCAAATCTCCTTAGTCTCATTGTTACTCTACAAACCTGGGATGAGATGTCCAGTGTCATGTTAAAATCCTTCCCCTTCAGCTTTTAGCAAATATGTTAGTCACCATGCTCCTGGGGAGGCAGACAGGACTGCCTTCCCTGGAGCTTACAGTCTAGCATACTTCCCATTAGTTTAGCTTCTGAGTCCTAATGATCCCACCTGTGCAGACACACATATTGACCCCTTCCTTTCCATTCCTACCACAGCCATCCTCCTGTCATCGCCGAGCGCTGCAACAGCATCCTAAAATTTCTCTCAGACTCCTGGCCTACCTTAATCCATTCTTCACACAACTACCAGCTACCTTCCTCAAACAGGTGATTTTCTCAAATACCTACAATGGACTCACTGCTTATGGAGAAAGTAAAAATTCCTGGACATGACCATGATGTAACATCTTGATATTTCCACCCGGTCACCTGCAACCTGCTGTACACTCCACATGTTCACTGAGACCTTCAGGACACCTCCCTTTCTCCCTAATACTCATGTTTATTTTTATCTGCTATTTATCCACTGTCCTCTCCTCTACAAAAATCCTCTTCATCAGTCAATAGAATTGACTGATCTTGCTCTTAAACTGTACACAGCACAACTTGTACTCCTCTTTGCTAACACTCCATTGCTGTTGTTTATTTGCCTGTCTTTGTGAATAGGTCATAAATCTCTCACTGCTATTAATTAGTTGGGCAATCCTAAGTCACTGCATTGTCTGAGGTTCAATTTTCCCATCAGTAAAATGAAGGGGTTGGGTTAACTAATTGCTCAGGAACTCCCAGCTCCACAGTTCCGTGGGGATGACTCTTGTTTATCCTTGAAAAAGGCAGTACAACACATTCGTAAGCTTAGACATGGTAGTTTTGAGTCCTAGCTCTGTAACCTGTCAGCTCTCAACAGTGGGCCTGCTGTTTAACATTTCTTTACCTCGTGGTGGTACAGTACTGGGTATTGAATTCAGGCCATGCTCATCACTGAGCTACTACATCCCCAGCCCTAAGAAATCTTTTCACAGGAGCTGGGAATGGTGGTACACACCTGTAACCCAGCACTGTAGGAGGCTGAAGCAGAAGGGTGGTGTGTTTGAGTGCAGCCTGGGCAAATTCGCAACTTAGCAAGCCTGTGTGTTTGAAATAAAAAAAGAAATAAAAAAAGGCCCTGGATTCAATTTGTAGCACCACAGAAAGAAAAATAAAAATGAAATACAGGATAATACCACTTTTTTTTGTTGTTTTTTTTTTTTTTTTGTTTGTTTGTTTTTAGAAAGGAGACAGGGTCTCACTATGTAGTTCAGGCTGGCCTTGAACTCAGTGATTCTCCTGCCTCAGCCTCCCAAGTGCTGCCATTACAGGTGTGACCCACCACGCCAGGCACTTTGATTTTTTTTTTTTAACATTAACTATAATTCCTTTACAATGAACGATTTGTTAGTCTTGCCCAAGATACTTTTATTTCATTAAAGTAACTAGTGCAGAAGTTATTTGTATAATAATTTCATTATTTGTATCATAATTTTATTATTTGTATAATAATTTCATTGATATTGGTCTCTAATACCATTCCCCCAATGCTATTTCCACAAGACTATTGTGAACCTTGTCTACATAGAAAGTTAAATCAAGTTGACCAATAGTTTTAAAACATTTATCTTACGTTTCTGTGAATACTTGAATTAGATCTAAAATGCCAAGTTCACTTTTTGAAGAATCCACACAGAAGGTAGTTATTAATAAGCATTGTATAAGATCTGTAAATCAGTTTGTCAGACCCTCCAGTTAATTAGATTTAACTCCACAGGTCACAGTAAGTTACACAACTTAAAACTGATTATCAAAACCGTCTAGGAAGTTACAAACATTTTCATCTCTCTCTATCTTTATTTTTCATCTAACTTTACTAAATATCAATAGTTTCTTTTTTAATTGTGAAAAAATTTCTAACGAAGGAGTGGAGCAGATAGGCTATTAAACCCCCAAGTGTATCTGTCACCTGATTATCAACCATAAAGATTTTGCTGTGTTTCTGACAGCTATCCCTCCCACTGCATTTTGCACAGGTGTTTTAAAACAGGTCTCTGGTACAGTATTTTCATTTGTGCTGTTTTATGTATCATTGTCTTAGTCTGCCTAGGTGTCCCTAGTAGAATAGCAAAGACCAGGTGGTTTAAGAATCAGACATTTCTGTTCCACACTTTTGGAGCCTAGAAGTCCAAGATCAGGGTGCTGACATGGTTAAGTTCTGTTGAGGTCTCTCTGTGCCGCCAGAAAAATGAGAGTGCAAGCTTCTAGTGTCATTTCTTAAATCCTTCAATCCTTGAGGATTTTCTTTTGAGGTGGGTGCTGTTGGGGATTGAAATCGGGGCCTTGCACTTGTTAGGCAAGTGCTCTACCACTGAACTAAATCCTCAACTTCTTGAGGTATATTGATTTTACCTAGACCTAGCTATTCCTGAAAGGCTCCACTTCCAATTACTAATGATTTGGGGATTTGACATATGAATTTTGGAAGGACACAGTTCAGTTTATAGCATTTTCTTAGCGCAACTATCACATCTAACAAAATTAACATTACTTGATGTCATCTAAAACCCAATCCATATTTTCACATGTTCACAATGACTTTAGGGAACATATTTTAACAATTGATTTGTTAGAATTGATATCTAAATATAGGTACACATGTTATATTTGTTATGCTTTTTGAATCTGGGTTACTAAAAGAGTACTATAGATTGAAACCTGGACCTTTGCGCTGAACTATATCTCTGATTCTTTAAATGTCGAGACAGGATTTCCTTAAGTTGTTCAGGCTGGGCTGGCATTTGCTATCCTCATGCCTCACATGATGCTATGATTACAAGCAGGTATCACCATAGATTTTTTTTTCTTCAACCAACTATACGTGAAAAAGAGGAGGGAACAAAGGAGAGGGACTGCTATAGAGTAAAAGATACTCTATAACAGGTAACAAGTAAATGTAACAAAAGTGACAAGCAAACTTTTTTGGTATCCTGATACTAATTAATTGTCAAAGTTAGTAGTATCCCAAGTTCTTTATTTTTTGGGTGAGGGGAATTGAACTTAGGGCCTTGCGCTTTCTAGGCAAGCTCTCTACCACTGAGCTAAACCCCCAACCTCCCAAGTTCTTATATAACTCCAGTATTCTGAAAAACTGGCACATACAAATGTTTGAGGTGTAAAGACAAAAAAGTCTGAAATATTTTCATTAAGGATTTTATATTTCTTACAAATTAGTATGGTCTATTAAAACAGTCCTAGCACACTAATGAGAATTTTGTAAAGTTGTTGTTAAGATGCCATTTACTTGGGCTGGGGATTTGGCTCAGTGGTTAGAGCACTTGCTTAGCAAGTGCAAGGCCCCGAGTTCAAGTCCCAGCACCAAAAAAAAAAAAAAAAGAAAGAAGATGCCATTTATTCTTGATACACAGCTTTTTTGCATTTGGGGCGGTGCTGGGGATCAAACTCAGGGCCTTGTGCTTGCCAGGCAAGTGCTCTAGCACTGAGCTAAATCCTCAACCCTGATATACAGCTTTGAAAAACTCCTCGAAGAGGGATTTATCAGAGTAGCTTAGTAAAGCATTATAAAGAAGCAAAGAGCATTATTAGGATTCTTTTGGTCTGTTTTATATTGAGTAGTGATTATTGGACATGAAATAATTCAAATATGAATTTAACCAGTAGGTGGCAACAAATCAATAGTTAATTTTATTTTTAAGAAAAATAGTTAAAATCATAAATAAAATACTTTTTTTTAAAATAAGCATTGTGTACTTATGGTCTTAGTATATGCTTTTTAATTTTAAAAGCTGAAAAAAAGAAAAATAATTTTAAAAGCTGATTTTATTATATGATAGACATTTTTCATTTTATTTTTTTGTTGTTTTGTTTTTTTTTGTGGTGCCGGGGATCGAACTCAGGCCCTTGTGCTTACAAGGCAAGCGCTCTAATCACTGAGCTAAATCCCCAGCCCTTTTCATTTTAAAGTTGTAATTGATTTTGGATAGTTGGCTAATTGGTTTTAGTTTTATTTAAAAACTAGGTGATAATTCAGTTATTTTTGATTTATTATCTAGGTACTACAAAGAATCAGGCTGGGAATTTTTAAATTAATTAATTTCAACTGGGGTTCACAGTGTGCCTAGGCTTTAGGACTTCTATTGTTTCTGTTTTTGAGACAGGATCTCACTATGTAGTTCAGGCTGGGCTTGAACTCATTATGTAATCCAGGCTGATCTTGAACTTGTGGTTCTCCTGGCTGGCTTTAGGATTTTTTTAGAAGAAGTTCTGCAAGCAATTCTAGCCTTCAGGTGGATATTAGTAGGCTATATATTTTGATTCACTTTTCTTTTTCTGGTTAATGTAGGTTATTAGATTTTCAGTTAGAGGGTAGTTCTTTGATGTCTCTCTATCCCACTTAGTGTTAGAATAGTAGTTTCCATGTGGTCTGTGTAGTAAGTAATTGCTGAATGAATGAATATAGAATAGTGCCATCACTTGTGATTTTAGTTCTCCTGTGAAGATAAATAGGTTTGAGAAAGGCTGCCTCTTAAGAATTTTTGACAATATCTGCTTGTTTCTTCTTTGTAAGAGAGAATCTTTTTTTGTCTTGTGTTTTGTACTCTGAGTAACTACTTTGAAGATACTGATATACAGTATATTATTCTCTTACTGTTTTGTTATGAAATTTTGTTTTATTTTTCATAAAAAAGTTTTTGAACTTCTTTGTGCTTGTTTTCTCTTTGGTTTAAGTCTAGCTTATGAAAGCCTGTCTGAACCACTAATGTGTTGCCTTTTTTTCCTTTGGTGGTTCTGAGGATTGAACCAAGGAATGCTGAGCTGCATCCCATCCTTTGTTATTTTTTGAGGCAAAGCCCTGTTAAGTCTCCCAGGGCAGCCTTGAACTTGCGGGATCCTTCTGCCTCAGTATCCCAGGTAGGTGGGATGACAGGCCTGTGCCACCACATCTGGCCTAATGTGTTGCAGTTTTAATTGTTAGGATGGGCAGAGTTCTTTCCCTGCACTCAGCATTTATTTTGAAAAATTGAAAGTTTTCAGAAAAGTTGCAAGAATAAATCAGTGGTTTCTTTGTATATGCTTTATATAGGTTCACTGATTCTTTACATTTTGCCACATTTTTTTTTCTTTTTTTTTGGTTTTTTGAGATAGGGTTTCACTGTGTAGCCCAGGCTGGCCTTGAACTCACAGTGATCCTCTTGCCTCAGTTTCCCACGTGTTGGGATCACAGGTGTGTGCCACCACACCAGGCTTGGTTTATTCTTTTAACCTCCTTGTCTCTGTTTATCTGCTTTGGATGAAGTTGGGGTTTATGATCATGAAGGGCTACAGTGGTGGTGGCACGTGTGCCAGAGTGGGCTGTTTGTATCATTGATAGCTCTGTTACTGTGTTTCTTTCTTTTTTTTTTTTTTTTGGTGCTGGAAATCGAACTCAGGGCCTTGTGCCTGCAAGGCAAGTACTCTAACCACTGAGGTAAATCCCCAGCCTGCTACTGTGTTTTTATTTTAAGGTATGAGTTGTTTTTTTCTAAACTAAAACCTCAGTATTCAGGTTTAATTGCAGCGTTGGCACTTTGTGATATATGAGTGGGCTTTGGGTTGCAGTTTGGGTATTCAGTCTCTGAAAGGTTTGCCATCATAAGGAGTGGAATCATTTGTATGTTTCCTCCTGCCTGATAATCTGCATTTTTAGTATCTTCTGGAAGAAACTCTTCTAGATTTGAGAATTGTTTAGATAATTTCATGTGAATTAGGTAACTTCTGTTCTTTTATCTAGCAAGTATTGGGTATCTAGTATAAATGAGCATTGCTGGGCAAATGGGTTACAGTAATAAACAAGGTGATATGGGCCTCACTTTCCATCATCTTATACTCTGCCTGGAGACTCTAATGTGTAATAGGCAATTACACATCTCAAAACAGGATGCTAAGTGATGAAGAAGTATTGGTGCCAGAGGAAAACTCAGTTACTACACTTGGCTTAGAGGAAGGAGGGCAGTGAATGATATTTTGAGGTCAGGATGTTGGGAAGACATGCAAAACCAAGACATCATGCAAGTGGTTGGCAAAATTTTTCTGTAAAGGACCATATAGTAAATACTTCAGGCTCTGCCAGCTGCATGATCTCTTTTGCCACTGTTGAACTCTGCCTGTATAATGTGAAAGCAGCTATTGACAGGAAATAAATGAATTAGTGACTGTCTTCCACTCAACCTTTATTTATAAGCATTGAACTTTGAATTATAATTTTCAGATGTCAGCTAGGCATGATGTCACATGCCTCTTGTAATCCTACTGTAGCACTAGGGCGGATGAGGCAGGAGGATTGCAAGCATGAGGCCAACGTAGACTACAAAGTGAGATCCTGTCATGATACAGTGTCATGAAGCACTCTTTCATTTAAAATTATGAAAGGCACTAGGGATGTTGTTCAGTGCCAGAGTACTGTACTTGCCTAGTGTGCCCAAGGCCCTGGATTTAATCTCCAGCATGACAAAACAACAATAAAAAGTAAACAGCAACAAAATCAGTGGTCAGACTATAGCTTGCTGACTCATGGAATGTGATGTTAAAAATGCCTTTTATCAGAGATCTTGCTTATAATTTGAACTCTTTACAAAACCAGAACTGTCACTGTAGTCAGTGAGTGCATTATACTCTCAGCGAGACACGAATTTGTAGGTAGGTTTGAAAATTACAGTATTTCTGCACCTCTAACTATTCTTTTGAAACATTCCAGTAATGTACCATTAATTCTGGACGTTGAAAGGAAGGGATGTTAGAATTTAGGTGTGTGATGAGGAAGTGGCGCTCATACCAAAGGCTTGCACCATGCAGTTGTACTGAGAAGGCCCGAGTTCGTCCTCATCTTGGTGATTATTGGCTCTGTAATGTGGGGTAGGACCCTGCACTCCTGTGAATGGAGGAAGGAAATAGCACAGCCCCTGCCTAGAAGTACTGAAATTAATGGAGAGGGTAATGTACTTCAAAGCAGTATGAAGAAGTTCTTTGTACCATACTTTTCTGCAGTTTAATTGCTTCAGAGTTTAAAAAGAAAGTCACTCTGGCTGCTCTCTGGGAGCTGGATCATAGCGTAGTGAGAATGAAAGCTTGGAGGCCCAGGAGGAGGCTTATTGCAGTAGACTAGCTGGTGTTTGTGGTGGTGGCTTGACCAGGTTATCAGAGTGGAGGTCGTGACAGTAGTTAAGATTGAGGACCTGTTTTTAAGTAGAGCTGACTATTTATTGAGTATGAGGTAAGGGAAAAGTTAGGATGACCTCTTGGCTTTTTATAGAGGCTTGAGGGACTATAGGAAGATGATGTTATTAAATATTACCATCAGTTAATTTTTTTAAAAAATAGAGTTTGTCCAAAGATATGGTTCCTAAACTTAGCTCCTCATTGAGAGAGGGCATATGAACTTTACTTCTATCTTGACACTTTTGTCTCTTGGTTGATTGATGTGGACAGCATGGCAGAGAATCTTTCCAGAGGGATTCCACAGGCTCCTTAAATGATACCGGGTCTTGACTTCATCATGTCATGGGATGGTCTCTTGTGTACCTTTTTTAAAGAGCTGGAGCAAGTTGGGTATGGTGGCACATGCCTGTAGTCCTACCACTCCGAATGGAGGAAGGAAATACCACAGCCCCTGCTTAGAAGTACTAAAAGTAATGGAGAGGGTAATGTACTTCAAAGCAGTATGAAGAAGTTCTTTGTACTGTACTTTTGTGCAGTACAGTACAGTACTTTGTACAGTACTGTACTTTGGAGACCAGCCTGAGTAATTTAGCAAGACCCTGTCAAAAACAAAAACAAAAACAGGGCTGGGAATGTATCTTAGAAGGCCCTGGGTTCAATTCTCAGTACTACAGTGATAGAAAAAGAAAGAACGAGCTGGAGGAATGTGGTTTATATAATTGCCTGTCTACATAGTTTAATATCTGTCCTCTGCAGTCAAATGCTCTGAAAGCATTAATGAACTGATAACTAATGACAAAGGAACTATTTAGTGAGGAGGCAAAATACTTTTTCTTAGATACTATTTTGTTGAATGTTTTCATCATTAACTTGGATATAGACCAAGATCACTGGAGTATCAAATTACTCTGTGAAGGATATTAATGCTGCCCCCTTTGTCAGAATACAGTTGGGATTTAGAAAAGGCTTACTTGAATGGAACTGCATCTCAGGGACTGTTAATGATCAGTGGCTTCTATGGACATTTTCGTGTATCTTCTTCAACGAACATGGTAGATTTTACAGTAGGAACAATGGAATTATTGGGTGTTAAATGGTAATAGATGCAAAAATTCCAAGCATGTTGCCTAATGGTCATGCTCTATGAATGTCATTAGCATTCTTTCCCATTCAGTGAGTGTGCTAGCCTTGCACATTTTCTTTTTATAGGACATTTTTGACCCAGTGTTTTCTCTCCATATTATACATTAATTTGCTGGTTTTTCAGTTATGAATGATCTGGTGAAAGTGCTTCTGGGTTGGAGATTTAGCTCAGTGGTAAAGCTGTTGCCTAGCAAGTGCAAGGCCCTGAGTTCAATCCCTGGTACTCCCGTACTGCAAGAAAAAAAAAAAAGGGAAGTGCTTTTGGTATTTAGGATCCTTTTAAATTACTTCTGTTGAACATACTTGAGTTGGCATTTCATATCTTAGAAAAGACTTCCTTAGGTGAAGTTTTTTGCCAGATTAGCTCAGGGCCCCTGAAAGATAATGAGTAACATGTTCCTAAATTCTTCCTGTAGTTTTAAAGATGTAATATCTCACACTTTTTGGAAATCAATGTATTATTTTGACTTTGCCCTTCTTAAAATTACTCGGAAAAACAAGAAACATTTCCCCTATGTTCTGCGTTAGTATGTAGCATCTGTACACTTTGGTGGCTAATAAAGTAGATAGTAAGTCACTGAGAAGAAAGACATTGTTTTCCACACTCTGAACAGTGCCGTATTATAATTTTATTTGCATTAAGAGTCAGCCCTTGGGGAAAAAAAAAATTAAAAAGAGTCATCCCTTGAAAAAGTAATATACTGCCTGGAGTGCCTCAAATATGAAAAATGGATAGGTGTTTTAGAGACATTTCTCTGGTTCTACTTTGCAGTTTGAAATTTGGGAGACCGTGTTTTGCTGTTTGGCATTTTCTAACACTGGTAGTGTTGATGCAGACTTGAATATTTACCATTGCTTGGGTTCACAGAAGGCTTTCCCCTTTATTTGGTTTTGAATTTTGTTAAGGAAATTTTTAGTGTATGCTTTTCTGTAGCATTTTTCCCTTCTGGCATACAGTTGTAGTGTTTATGTAAATGTACACTCTGTTTCTTTTTATAGAACATTTTGACCCAGTGTTTTCTTTCCAGCTGCATCCAGGCTGTGAGCCAGGGAGACTTTAGGAGTTGAGAGAGGACCATTGAGCTAGCTGGTGAGAGCATTTTCTAGCAAATGAGACATCTGTGCAAATTAAAACTAAAAAAAAAAAAGCTTAAATTTATATAATATGAAATTAACCGTTTTAGAGTGAAAACAGTTCATTGGTAATGACTACACTGGCCCTATTGTGTATTGTATCTAGTTTTAAAACATTTTATCACTCTAAAGGAAACTAAAACTATACCCGATAAGCAGTTGTTCCTTAGTTCTCCTTCCCATTGTACCCTGGGAAACACCAATCTGCATTTTGTCCTTTCTTGGATATTTTATGTTGAGAGAAGGGTACAATATATGACTCTCTGTCTGTCTTCTTTCATTTAGCCTGATGTTTCTAAGAGTCAACTTTGTAGTATGTATCAGTATTTCATTCTATTTTATGCTTGAATAATAATTCCATACTACAATTTATTCATCTGTTGGTAGACATTTGGGTTGGTTCCACTTTTTGGCTGTTGTATTGCTACTTAAATGCATGTTTGTGCATGTACAACATTTTAGCATTTTGTAGTCTTACCATCAGCATACAAGAATTCCAGTTTCTCTGCTTGTTTGTCAACACTTGTGGGTTTTTATTTTATATTATAGCATTCTTGTGGATGTGAAGGACACCTGTTTTTGCATATTCCTAGCGATTCATGATACTGAGCATTTGTTCATGTGCTCGTTGGTTTTTTATGCATTTTATTTAGCAAAATGTTTATGTCTTTTGCCTATTTTTTTAATCAGGTGGTTTGTCTTTTTCTTGTTGAGTTGTGTTTGTTATATACTCTAGGTATGCGACACTTACCAGATTGATGATTGAATGTTTTCTGTCATTCTGTAGGCTTTCTTGAGAATGTCCTTTGATATAGAAAAAACTTTTAAATGTGCTGGAGCCCAGTTTATTGGTGTTTTGGCTTTTTTTTGGGGGGTTATATCACACTTTTTTCTTTTAAGATTGGGGGTGGCAGTCACACTGTGTTGCCTGTACTGGTATTAAACTTGAGATTCTCCCTCCTTAACTTCCTAAACAGCTGGGTTTGGAGGTGTATGCCACTGAGTCCAGCTGCAGGCACTTTTTTGGTATTATTTGTAAGAATCTGTTGCCATACCCATACGGCCCTGAAGATTTTATTTCTAAGGTTTTTTTGGGGGGTGCTGAGATTGAACTCAGGGCCTTGTGCTTGCTAGGGAAGTGCTCTACCACGAAGCTCAATCTCCAACCTCGTCTTTCTAAGTTTTATGGTAGCACATGTATTTAGGTTGTTGATCAATTTTGAGTTCATTTCAGTTCATTTTTGGACATGATTATCCAGTTGGTCTAGCAACATTTGTGGAAGAGAATATTCTTTTCCCATTGAATTGTTTTTGTATGCAAATTTTATTGTTGTGTTTGTATATATGTGTTAATTGAGATTCTCCATGAAGAGCTATATATGAAGAAGGTATTTAGGAGTCACAGTCTGGTTTTTTATGGTAGATAGGCTTTTGTCACTTGATTACAAAACTAAAGGTCGAATTATTATTGATTTTATTTATACCTTTTGGTCCTCTTACAAGATATATTTATTTTACCTGTTGATTTTCATTATTGTAGAAACAGTCTTACTAGTTGCCATTTCTGAAAATTTGCAATTCATCCTTGTAGTAATTAGTTTTTTATTGAGATGAGAAACAGCTTTATATTTTGTTTGACATCAGTTATTTGACATGCAAGTGAGTTGCATAGGTAGCTCATTTTTTTCTCTAAATATGACTAAATTGCCAAAATTTTTGTGTCAGAGGAATTAAGGTGGGAGATGCTGAATAAAATATGAACATTAGCTTCCAAGGTTTGTTCTTATACTTTGTTAGGGTTATGTGTAGGTGTTTGTGTGATTATGAGTGAGAGAATAAAAAGTGTGTCTTTTTTTTTTTTTAAGCTTAGATCATGCTTTATTGTTTGCTTTAAATATATAGCAAAACCATCCTATAGGGAACACTGCAACTAAAAAGAAAATACAGCCATTTAAAGATTTGTTGAATTAGATTACTGGAAAGACCATTTACTGAGAAGAATAACTAGAAAAAAATTTAAAAGTAGTATATCATTCCCCAATACATTAAATTTGGGAGATGTTGAAAATAAATAATCACTAATACATTTCTTAAATAACTTTTCAAGAATGTAAAAAGAACAAAGAGGAAGGTAATTGTTAGCCTTGATAAGATTCTTAGTGAATGCAAAAGGCATTTATTATACCATAAATAATTAGAAGGCTGGGTACATGAACTCTTCTACTTTTTGTAATTAATTTATAACAGTAAATTATTTCTTACAACTCTTTGGTTACATTGAAGGAGATGTGCAGTGATGAAAATTGTATGTTCCTTTTTTGGGTGCTGGGGATCTAACTCAGGGCTTTGTGCTTCCTAGGCAAGCACTGTACTCTACTACTTGAGCTAATTCCCTAACCCCTGAAAATTGCATATTCTTGATTAGTGTGTGTAGAATTAAAAAAATATGTAGTATATTAGTTATATTTCTATAGAAATCAGTGTGTATACAGGGTGATACTGTGAACATATTTTCCTTAGCTGTGATTTCCAAATCAGTCTTGAAATATTGAGTAAATTAAACAGTTTAAAAATATGTGACAAGGGGCTGGGGATTTAGCTCAGTGGATAGAGTGCTTGCCTAGCAAGCACAAGGCCCTGAGTTCGATCCCCAGTACCAAAAAAAAAAAAAAAAAAAAAAAGTGACAAATTTCATTTTCACCTTTTTGGGTTTGATTATTTTAGCTGAGATGTGATTCCTTGGTTTACTTGAAGATGTTGATTGGGTTTTGTTTTAAAACATGAAATTTACTCACTCATGTAAATTGTTTTCAAAATTAGTTTGTAATATAATTTGATTTGTGATGCTGTGTTCTTTTGGATACAGAGTTAAAAACTAGATTTGTAAAATGCCAGTACTTTCTGCTCTCTCCTAGCAGGATTTTATACTAGGGTCTTGTGCCATAAATTGAGGGACAGTCCTCGAACCCAGGCATGCATTTATAGTGTGCCTGAATTCTGTTTTCTGCAGTTAGAGCTTTACTCACAAATGGTGGGAAGCGTATCTAAAAACAGAAAAAAGATTAAATAAAAGGACAATTCAGTTAGTGTTTTGACAACTAAAAGGTAAATAAAAATAAAGTTAGTTTCTAGGTGTGGTGGAGTGCATTTGTAATCCTAGCATTCTGAGAGGCTGAGGCAGGAAGATCAAGGCAAATAATGTCTTGAATTGTTATGAAAATAGTTTTGATCTTGTTGCTCTCTGAGAGTTTCTGAAACACATATGAACTGCTCAGAGAGTGAGTCAGTCGCACTGTGAAGGTGATATGTGATAGCTATTACTTATCCCCAGGGAAAAAAAAATAGCATTAAACCCAAAGCCTAATTTTCAGTTACAAAAGATGGGAAGAGGAAATAAATGTTTGACCTTATTTTATTCATTCTTTTAAGCCTCATAAGTGATAAACTGTATTATCTGCAAGTGAGGTAAACAACTGCTGAGGTGCTCAATAGCTTTCCTATCATGAGGTTGTAGAACTTATTAAATAGTGGCTAGTGGGTGACATCAAGTCCATGTGCCCTTCCCTGAGCCAGATGGATGTAACTGATGTTGGGGTGAGAAGATGCTGGTCCAAGGTCAGAACACTCTTGCCCTGTTCTTGTGTATCCTGTGTCCTTGCATCAGTTTCTTCCTTATCTTGTCCTTAACATTTTTAGGGACAGTGGGAGTTCTTGACTAAAAAGATAGTCATGGAAACAAATAATCATTTATTTTCTCTTTAATCACTTTTGTAAAATGGAAATAAGGTTTGTGATAAAATATTATCAAAGTCAAAAATCAGGAAAATAGATTTTTATTTTGGTGCTTGAGTTTGACTCTATGGCCTTTGCACTGAGCTACATCCTACATCTCCCCTCATTCCCCCACTGCTTTTGAGACAGGCTAGGCTTGAATTTACAAACCTGCCTCAGCCTTTTGAGTAGGTAACTAGGCTTACAGGAAAAACCATGCTTTTAAGGATTACCTAGATAAGTGTCTTTTCATTAAGTATACCATTCTACTTTGTTTAAAGTGTCTGTTTCATGATATCAACTGGTAGATTTGGGAGGGAGGATACCAGTGGGCATCCCGGGATCTTTGTACTGAGCTATATCCAGAACCCTTTATTTTTATTTTTATTATTTTTTTTTATTTTGAGACAGAGTCTTGCTAAGTTGCCCAGGTTGGGCTCAAACTCGTGATCCTTCTGACTCAGCCTCTCAGTGCACCACAATGCCCAGCAATTAGAGAAAATTTTTAGTGAGCAGTAGTTGTAACTGAAAAGAATTGGGAGGAAAACAATCACAGATTTTCAGAATTAAACATTTCTTAAGCAGTGTGTTAGAATCATGCCAAATACAGTTTGCTTCAATTTTCATTATTTATGTATTCATCAAGAGTATTTCTAGACTTCTCAAAGCGGTGAGGATACAAGTGTGTAGTATTTAGAATGACATTATATTACAAGGAACTTTAGGGATTATCCAGTCAAGTGATTTGAAAACTTTGACAGTGGAGCCTTTTCTGTAATTGAAATTGTATCTAGGAGTGCAGTACTTGAAGCATGAAAGCAGAAGAGTTGAAATTAGAGTTGGGCACCAGAATTCTGGCTGTTTGCTCAGTGGGTTCTGTTTGCCACTGTGTCGAGCCCTTGGTTGGTAGCAGTAGACAGCTTTAGCATGTAGTACTGAGTGTTCACTTGGTGCCAGGTCCCACACTAAAACACTTCACACACACGATCTCTCAGTTTGAAAGCATTTGTCTAGTTCAGCCTTTGAATTTTATCTGTGGAGAAGGAGGTCTGGAGAATTTAAATGAGCTGTCCCAGATCTGAAGCTAGGTTTTAGCAGAGTTAATGTTATTAAAAATCCTTGTAGTTAATTTAGCTTATTGTATATGTACTTTTCTGTTTTTTCAGTTATAAAAGTAATACATGTTCATTGTAAAAAAATTACAGAAGAATATGAAAGGAAAAAATAATTGACTCTAATTAGGATTTGATACTTTGGTGTTATTCCTAGGTCTTCACTGGTGTTTGCTTTGTGTACTGTTCTACTTACAGATATATGTTATACATATTGTTTGGTATGTATCAAATGTTATATAAGTTTTTTGTTGTTGTTTCTGTTGTTTTGTTTTGAGATGATGTCTCACTATGTAGCCCTCGCTGGTCTCAAACTCATAGCGATCCTCTTGCCTCCAAGTGTTGGTATTATAGATGTGAGCCTCCACGCCTAGATTTTGCAGATGTAAGGCACTTTGAACATCACACTCTTTTTCACCTCCAGTATTGGCAGTTGAACCCAGGGCCTCACACATGCTCTACTACTGAGCTGCACCCAACTCTTTTTATTTTGAGATATGGTCTAGACTGGTTGCTCAGGCAGGCCTTGAATTTGGAATCTTCCTTCCCCAGCTTCCCAAGTAGCTGGGATTACAGGTGTGTGCTGCCAGGCTAGATTATAATCACACTTTTGATAAGCTGGAACAAGGTTTTGACTTGTCGGAGTACTATAAATAGTAGCAGTTTTGATATCAGAATGTCTAATTTTTAATGTTTCAAAGATTTCTAAAATAGATTATATGCTTCTCTACCAGTTGAGATTTTTTTCATGATTCCTGCTCATCTGGTGATGTCTGCTGTCTTATCACAGTAACTGGAGGAATTCAGACCCCATAAGAATTTGCTTCCTAGTGGTTGGCCACCTCCTGGGACCTCCATTTCACCCCCTTTTCTTCGTCTTACGAACTTTTTGACTCTCCCTCACTGGCAGACTTTTTGTGTTTGTTAGAGTTCTCTTTCTTCTGGCTTGCCTGGCTGAACAGTGTCTCCTCTAATTTTGGGGCTTTTGATTCTGTTTGGTAATTTGATAACATTTATCATAGCCCTATCGTCCCCTCCTTTGCCTTCAGAGCATTTTCTTCTGCTTGCTTGAGGTTTTTTCCACCTCTTCAAAAATAGTTGATAAAACTTCTCAGTCAGTACCAGAGCAACTCCTGAACTTAAGCGGTGATAGAAATCATCTCTGAGGTAGATGTTGTACCTCAGTTGCCTTGGTTAAGGCACAGGTGCCATTGCTCAGAGCCCTGCTTGGCAGCGTAGGGGTAAGAGGCTGAAAATTGTTGTAAAATTGACAGCAGAGCATAAAGAGTAGCACCGAGATAAGTATGTGGCAGTAAAAGAGAAAAATAGAGCAACCCAAAAGTCTGTTAGGGTAGGGTCCCCAGGCCCAAGAGAGAAAGAGAGGAGAGTGCTCAGTAGAGCTATTGATATTATAGCCTGCCTAGTGCTATTTCCTCTGGTGATCAAAGGTTAGAAGGGGAGCAAAGAGCCTCCCAAGTAGGGAGGCTGGAAATTTCATGTACAGTAATATGTGATCTTTTGTGTTGAACTTTTTTCTTTTAAACATAGGATAGTGTTTTCAAGTTTTATCCACTTCATAGTGTGTTAGCACTTTAAAAATTTTTACAGTTTTTACTAATTGTAGTGAAATAATACAAATTTACCATCTGAGCCATTTTTAAACATGCAGCTCAGCAGTGTTCAGTATGTTCACATTGTTGTGTGCTCAGTCTCTAGAATTCTATTTTATCTTGCCAAAAACAAAGCTCTCTGCCCATCAAACAACAATCCCTGGAAAATCCCCATCTCAACCATCATTCTATTGTTTTGTGTCTATGAATTTGACAAATGTCTTCTGAGTTACCTCCTGTCTTTTTGTAACTCACTGATTTCACTTAGGGTAATGTCCTCAAGGGTCATGCATTTTGTGGTATGTGTCTGCTGTATTAGTCAGTATTCTCTAGAGAAACAGATACAATAGTAGATATATGAATATTTAAGAGCTTACAGTTTGGCTTCCTCCGGCTTCTTACAAGTCAGGCGTGGTAGCGGGTAGAGGGTCCTTCTGCAAGCTGGAGATCCGGAGGGCCCAGCCGAAGGTCTGGAGGTCAGAAGGATCCAGGCGAAGGCCTGGAGGCCCAAAGGATCCAGGCGAAGGCCTGGAGGCCCGAAGGATCCAGGCGAAGGTCTGGAGGCCCGAAGGATCCAGGCAAAGGTCTGAAGGCTCCAGGCGAAGGTCTAGAGGTCTGAAATATCCAGGTGAAGGTCTGGAGCTCCTCCAAAGGAAGCAAAACCGATCCCAAAGAAACCGGCCGGGCTAGATTCTTCTTCATTCCCCTTTTATACCATCTAGAGAATGGGCTGGCCTAGAGTGGATCTTGTACACCCTGGGGTGTAGAATTGCTAAACCAATTTAGTTAAGTTTCTCTTACAAGTTGACACAATCAACCATCACAGTGTCAAACTTCATTCTTCATTTTGGCTGATTAAGTCGTATGTGTATACCTCCGTTTTTATTCATTCACCTGTTGACGGACAGTTGGATGTTAACACTTTTTTGTTATTGTGTATAATGCTGCTGTGGACATTTGTGTCCCAAGATTTATTTAAGTTCATGTTTTAAATTTTTTGAGGTATATGGCTAAGAGTGTAATTGCTGAGTCACATTCTGTTTACTTTTTTTTTTTTTTTTTGAGATAGGGTCTAAATTCCCCAAGCTGGGCTTGAACTTGGAATACTCCTGCCTCAGCCTCTCATAGTTCTGGGATTGTAGACGTGTACCTATAATGTTTGCCTGGCTTATGTTTTCCTATTTTTAGGGCCCGCCAAACTTTTTCACAGTACTTGAATTATTTTACATTCCTATCAGCAATACATTAAGGGTTTAAATGTTCTGCATTCTTACTTGTTGGTTGTTAAAGTTTGTTGGCCATTTTTGTGCTTTCTTTGGGGGAAATAGCTATTAAAGTCTTGTGCTTGTTATATAACTGGAGTTTTTATCTTTCATGTTGTGAGAGTTCTTTATACATTCTTGATCCTAGACTCTTATCAGATACTAGATTTGCAGACATTTTCCATTTTGCAGTGTTGTCTTTTCACTTTCTTGGTAATGTCATTTTGTGCACAAAATAGCTCTTCACATTTATTAGACGTTTTAATTGACTAAAGCAGTTGAGCCAGGGTCTTACTATATGACTTCTCCTGGACAGAGAGTTTTCTAGGTGGAAAAGCATAGAAGGCATCTTTTTGATCTGTGCTATGAAACTGTTGACTTAAATTATGTGTGTCTGTGGAAAGTAGGCGTGGCTTTTTTTTTTTTTTTTTTTTTTTTTTTTTTTTTTTTTGGTGCTGGGGATCAAACTCAGGGCCTTGTGCTTAGAGGCAAACAGTCTAACCACTGACCTAAATACCCAGCCCTCCTCCCCTTTTTTTTGAGACAGGGTGTATTAGTTACCGTCCTAGAGCCAATGATTTGCAAGAGAGCAGATTTAATACAGGACACTTACAAGCGTTCACCCATAAGCTAAATGCCGGAAGAGTGCTGAATGTCTGTCTATGCACTAGAGACCCAAAAGGGGTCAAGGGCTGGGAGTCCACAGCAATGTCCCATGTACGTCCATTTCTGCACTAAAGGGCTGAAGAAATGTATACTGGAACCAGCATATGATTCTTTCAATGGTGATGAAGACCAGAGCTTTCCTGAAACAAACAGCAGCTATCCTTAACAGCAAGGCTCCAAGCTCCTCCTGAGACAAGAATGGCCGAGTTCTCTTCTGGAGAACCACCTGCAACAGAGCTTCTACTGGGAAACAGCCGGCTGCTGTCTTCTGCTCCTTTTCCTTATGTTGTGTCGGCAACCATCCTCAGATAGATCTTCTACACTTAGAACCACACCAACTCAGTACAGCTGGGCGTTCCTGCTCAAGTTGACCATATCAGTCCACCACACGGTCTTGCTATGCAGTTCAGCATTCTGGTTTTGAACTCACAGTGATCCTTGTGCCTCAGCTTCCCAAGTGCTGGAATCACAGGAGTATGCCACCACACCTGACTGGTTTGGCTTTTTAAACTAACATATCACTTTTTTTTTTTTTTTTTTAATGCTCCATTTCATACCACTGAAGAAGGTTTGAGGAGGCTTATAAGTAGATATACCATAGCGAAGAAATCTAAATAGACAAAATCAGGATCAAGGAAAAAATAGTGTAGGATTATGTATGATAATTTTCTTTTCTGTGTGTGACTATTTTTCATATTTTTTTCACATTTTAGTTAAGAGAAAGATTCACTTAAATATTACAGTTCTGAATGCATTTGCCAGATTTGCTGCTCTCTCCACACACATACCTGATTCACTCTCATGATTTTATGTATGTGTTTTGAGTTTACCGTTTTCCTTGGAATTTCAGTTGGTCCACCTTCTCCCCTCCCCATCATTCCATGCACTCTTCAGGCTTCCCTCCTGAATCTTGCAACTCTGCATTGCATGTTATTACTGCTACAGCCTCGCCCCTGGCCCCTCTCCTTTTTCCTGTTTTGTTTTGTTTTGTTTTGTTTTGCTTTGTTTTGTTTTTGGTTCAGTCCTACTGGGGCTATTGTCACATTTCAACCACAGTGGGAAGATTTTTCTGACTCATTCACACAGGCCTCTACCAGCTTCTGTCATTGAACTGACCACAGTGTGGTAGTCATTGTATGTTTTTTTCTTCTACTGTCTTATGCGCCCCTCAGGACATAGACTTGAAACTTGGTTTTCCTCATATTTAGCAGAATATGTGACTCAGAGTTGGCACCAGTATGTGTTTGTTAAATGGATAAAAAAGATCTGTACTGTAATAGGGTGCAGACTGGTAGATTGAGGGCTGAATCACACCTACAAAGGTGATCATGTGACTGTTCTTTAGAATTAGGGAAATTTCACATAAAAGTCACTCTTTCCATAGTCTTAGAAAAAGAGAGTTGGGGATTTAGCTCAAGTGGGCGCAATGAGTTGAACCTTGAGTTCGATCCCTAGCACTGACCCCCACCCCGCCACCAGAAAAAAAAAAAAAAAGAGGTAATTTGGCCTCCTTGTGTCAGCATGCTTTCCTTTTAGCTGTCCACTAGACCTTTTGAATTGTTTGCTATTGCCCCACTCCTACTAGTGGGCCTCCAACCAGATCTATAAAAATGTGGCGGTTTGGTGTTTGGGTGGAGTGTGAGATTTGTATTTTTTATCTGTTTCTTCAGTTCTGGCTTTCTGTGAGGCTGATTAAGGATAAAGCCTTAAACTTTCGCAGACATGAAACTAGAGCATACTCAAAGTCCTGACAAATAGAGTCTCCACTAGCTTTAAGTAGAATGACTGACCTAGGATAGCCTAAAGATGCAGGCTCAAATAAAATGAATAGTTACTGGGAAAGTTTATCATTTTGGCATTCTTAGAATCCTTTTTGAAAAAGATGTGCTATATAGTCTATTTTACTGTATGGACTTTAGGTTAAAATAAGCAGTTCCTACCTTCAGCAAATTTTTATGGACTTGCCTGAAATCTTTTAAGACTTTTATGAAATTGAAAATGGAGTTTTGTCACTATGTTTGGAATTTTAAGAGCACTGAATAAATTGTGTTCTTGTTGTGACTCTTGTTGTTGGGCAGCACTGAAGTGTGTTAAACAGGACAATAATGGGATCAGTTGTTTGTTTTAGAAACTGGACTCTGCCGCAGTGTGGGTCAGGATTAGAAGAGTATGAGACGCAGGGACAAGGGTTCCAGGGCTGGGGAGGAAGAAACAATGAAGACTCCAGCCAGGGTGAGTGAAACCAGGAGAGAGGAATTTTACTTGTTTATTTTCCGTAAAGTTTTAATCATCTAACTTCTTAGATCAATTACAAAACTCCTTTTGAGATAAAAATTAGTGCCCTTAGAGTACTGCCATAAGAATACTGGTAATACTATGGCTGACAGTGTTCTTTCAATAAGCTGCTTTGCAGATTGACTAGAGGACAGGGTAAGATTGTATCTTGGCTCCCTATAAGAAAAGAACCTTGTAGTTGAACAATGGAAATTGATATGTTCACTCCTTTTTGTCTTCTCCATACATTAAGAACTTAAGCGATAGGTACTTTTAGGAACTGCAGTAATGGTCTTAGCAATCAGAAGTAGTATTAGTCATAACTTTATATGACAGTGTTCTAGGCAGTCTCAGGATGAAGGTTATGTTAATGTTTGTACAATTAAATGAAAATCAACACACGCTCAGGCTGTCTACCATTCCTTAAGGGGTCCTCCTCCTCCTGTTGGTTGCTCCAAATACCAACTGTGTGATGTACACATAAAAATATCTAGTCTGCACAAGATTGGGTTTTCTAGGGTGCTCACGTAGCATAATCCTGTGAGTGCCTGCCAAGTGAAGTGAGAGCGAAAGAAATGTTCAGGTTGGTTCAGTCTGGTTCACTGTTGGCTGATGTTAAGAAAAGGAGACAGGGTTATTCTAGCATATTTTTTTCTTTCTTTTTTTAAACTCACTTTGGTGCCCCGTTAACTTTCCATGAAAACAGTGGTGTGAGCTGTTATGAACTCCAGGTGGAGCAAGAAAAACTCTGTCCCCAAACTAACTTGGTGACATGTTTGAATAAAGCGCACAACTTAGTAGTAAAGCTATCAGCTAATGTTTATTAGGTTCCTTCATTTTATCAGGTACTTTGCAGAACACTTTCTTGTATATTACTTTTGTCATCCTCACCGCAATCTTAATGACCTGTAGATACTCTTAACTGTATTTTTGTAGATGATGGATTTAGAATTAGAGATAGTAAGTAGTTTAAGTTTTAGGAGCTACCATTCAAATACAGGTAATCTTTCACAGCCCAAACTCCTAAGCACTGTAGCTATCCTACTTCATTGTTAATGATGATTATTATAAAAATATATATTATTACTATAAAATGTATACTTACATTCACGTGTGAGAAATGTAAAAATGTAGGAAGAAGGGATAAGTACAGTCTTAACCACACATACATGCAGTCATTTTGAATATACAGTTATTTGGATTCTGTATTAAATTATATTTACTGATACTGTTAAAGACCTCTACAGGATACTCTCCTGAGCATTTGAAGAACTGTATCTTTGGTACTTTTTGTCAGATAGTCTTTTTCTGGGTATAGTATAAAAATTAAAAGTAAGATTTAAATAGTACTTGGAGGTCATCGCAGAGGATGAAAGAACGGCATATATCCATTGACAGGTGCATCCACTTGCCACCAGTGTTTGTTCATTTGAATTGGAGACCAGTAATTTACCAGATTAAGTTCAAAGATAATAGAATTCTTGTTTTTTTAAACAGCAAAGCTTTCTTGCTTTAGGAAAAATTTCATTGTAATCCACTGTAGCAGAGTGGAATGACTTTTGTACTGTAAATTTTTCAGTAGTAACACTTTTATAATAGCACTAAATATTAATTACTTGATTAGCCACACCTTCCACCTCCTCGGACGTCATAGTTAAGTATCCTTCAAGTTACGAAGTTGATTATCTCTTTCACATTAAAAAATCTGACCCTTTGCTAAATCGTCCTTCTAAATTGCTGTTGTGTTTCCAGTGCACATTTAGCTGCACCCACCTGGTAATGCAGTGTTTTCCCTCACTAAAATAAACAGAGTTGTAAAATAAGAGGGAAAAGATTGTGTTTCATTTTTAGTATTAGGGTTATATGATCATATGATGTCTGACCATAAGTGTGGATCCCTGTTTCCATAATCAAGTTGTAAGTTTGTGTTCCAGTATGTTTTTGTTCATAATTTAGCCGCGTCTTCCCTTTCTTGGTATTATTTTTAAATAAATGCTGCTGTGATAGTTGTAATTCTGAAAACTCATGAGATTTTCTTCTGAAAAAGTTTTTCACTTATGTTAGAGACATATACAATAAAACGGACTGCAATTGGAGACATTTGTAAGTGAGTATTTGGTTAAATGGTTCTCCAACTGAAGGTGGCATCTTGCCAATGAGAGGGCGGCAGTTAGCCAGTATGTTTTTCTTCATGACTGTTTTTTCCTCTTTGTTCAGGGAGGGTACATTCTGCTACTGCAGGGGTACGGAACTCCTCACCACTTTCCTTCTTGAGATTTCAAAAAAACATTGTTGGCCAGGTTTAAAAGTGTTTGCCAAGAGATGATTGTGGTATGGTCTCTTAAATTTAAAAATTTCTTCTTGAACAGTTTGGTTTTAGTGAAATGCCCTTTGCAGTAACAATTCATCATTATGCTTTTCATTAATATTCAAAGCTATTTTATTTATGGTAGTTTTTACAAATATATTTATATGTATGAAGTTAGGATATAGAGATAGAGGACCCTCTAGGGCCTGATTAAGTCTGTCAAAGGCCAAAGCACTGAAAAGATCCTAGTGCCTCTTTTCTCTCCCTGCGGAGAAAAATGAGAAGACCAAAACGCAAACTAATATAAAGAAGGGTAGCAGAATTTTCATGGTTACTCATGAATTTAAAGCACATCAGCTATCAGTATTTTTTTTTTTTTAAGAGAAACATCTTCCTTTCCCCTAGCCCCTCCTAATGTTTTCATACCCCTTTTTCTTAGTTCCCTAGGCATGTTAAAAAGGACCAGAATATGTCTGAAAATATGCCACTTTGTCTTAGGACATCGGTTGGTTTTTGGTGGAAAGCAGTCAGTGCTGTGGCTTCCCCTGTTTTGTGTAAAAGGAGGACTTACAACTTTTCATATGTAAAGACATTCCTTAGGGAACAACCCTTATTTACCATACATTTCCTAGTTAACTTTACACAGTTTACTGGGCCTCCCAAAGACCAAAACTTCCTTTCCTTTGTTTAACCTCTTCTCCATATTTTATTACTCTTTGCTGAGATGGTATGTAAGTCCCAGCCGCAAGGCCCTGGGTTCTATCCCCAGCACCACTTGTGCGGTGTGCCCCCCCCCCGGCCCCCCCGGCCCCCCCGCAAAAGCATAGTTATTTATTACCTGAGCTCTCCTTTGTGTGGGGGTATGTGTTGTATGAATGAATAAATTCTCCCCCCGCCGTTAATCTCTTACTAGTTTGATTCATGGGTCACAGCCACTGATGAACAGGGTAGTGGAAAAGTTTTTTTCTTATCTACCCCTATAATGTGCTTCATCTTCTTCTTGGGTAATTCAGCACTGAATTTCCCCCAAATTACACAGAAGAACAGGACCGAGAGTGAGAAAGTAGATTTGTCTGGCAGATGCTTTTAAAGAAAAGTTGCTTCTCTAGGATAATCTAAAATAATAATTCCTTTGTATGGTCTTTTGTATAATGCTGTGTTAAATCAGTAGGCAGTGCGTTTTTGGTTAGTAAATATATTTTCTTTGTGCAAGGTTTTAAAATCCTGACATACATAGAAATTTGTGAAAATACGAACTTGGCCTGAAATATTTTGGGAAATATTTGTTATTACCATTCTAGATGCTTCTAGAGCCTATATTCTGGTGATTTCAGTTTGGTCAGGCAACTTTAGTTATGTAGTACTTTGGTTGTAAAACCATGGGTTTTTTTTTTGTTTGTTTGTTTTGTTTTGTTTTTGTTTTTTTTCTTTTCTTTCTTTTTTTAATTTTTGGTGCTGGGGATCGAACTCAGGGCCTTGTGCTTGTAAGGCAACTGAGCTAAATCCCCAGCAAAACCATGTATTTTGTGACTTATCTGTAGTCTAGGAAGTTTAATTCTTTTAGCAAGGAGGGAATCTGTAGGCAGCATGTAGCAATTAGTAAGCTGTGAGCCAGGGTAGCCCTACAGTGCTCAGGATGGATTGTTCATATATCAGAAGTCTCTGGATTTCTCTATTTGCAATACTCAAAAAATGGGCCAGATATTTTTTGTTTTGTTTTAAATTTGTCTGTCAGTTTTTCTTGCCATTGGTCATCTTACCAAAGGTTAGTCTGTTATCTAATGAAGAACAAAGAGATAAGACAAAAATCAAGCCAAGTCTTTGGGCAAGGCAGGCACCTCTCTTTAGTATGCATACACACATATCCTACTTTGTTCCAGAAAGAATTTGAGGTGGCTCTCCTCTGCAGTTTTTTATGTTCTAAGTGAGACTTATTTATAAATGTAGTTACTCATCTCAAGTCGAGACAAATCTGGCTTCCAAGTGGTCTTTATTTACTGCAACAATGCTGCCATTGTACCTCAAGATCTTGTTACACCTTTAAGATTTGAATGTGTTCACTGGTCATAAATCTTTGTCCTCTGATGTTAGAATCAATTTTTGGAATCAGACACAAGTCATTGGGTGCCAAGTCTGGTAAATCACCTGGATAGGCAACCTGGGATGTTAGAGCGACTCATGGAATATGAGCCAGAGGCTTTCAGGATGATGAAACTAGTTTCTGAGCCACAGTTAACTCTTTGTTACATCCAGCAGACTTGCACAATGGCTACATTTGACTCTGGTATTTGTGGGATGCTGCCACAGTAGCAGTCTTGTTGAGATCAAATAAACAAGTTAACATTGTCCTCCTTTATGATTTGGATGAGGATGCCTTACCGAGTTTGGACTGTAGCAAAGTTTTCCATTGCAAGTTTCATTTTTTTCTGATCATATTTTTAATTTTTACTATTTACTAATTTTTTCAAGGTTATTTTCAGCTGTTCATGGAAGATTTAAAATGGAGAATAGGTTCTAACTGCCTTTTATCACTTAGTGAACATGTTTGTGTAATCATTTTTTAATTTCTGTGTAATCATTTAATTTCATGAATTGAATTATTTAGTAGTATTTTATAAAATGAAGAAAATAGGCTTATAAAGCTGAGACGCAGTCAAAGGGGCGGGAGATGCTAAGACATTAACATTCAAATCCTGATTCTCTGGCAGTTTGCGTCAAGTACATAATGCGACTGTAGTGGACACCAGCCATACCTTTGATTTTCTTGAACGAGTATGAAAACCTCTTTCCTTGTATCTCATGTGTAGACTAAATGGCACACAAACATTAAATGTGAATTCTTTACTTGGCCATGACCATTTTTAATTTTCTACCAGAATACAGCTTATACTTGTATTCATCTTAATTACCCATGTTTTGTCCTTGAAAATAGTTGCTACACACAAACCCTTAAATCAAGGAGAGCTTGGAGTAAAATATTTCAACCCTTAAGAGAAAATAATCTCCAACCCAGATTGATGTACCCAGCTAAACTATTGTTCAGATTCAACAACGAAATAAGGTATTTCCATGACAAAGAACAACTGAAGAAATTCATGACCTCCAAACCACCTCTACAAAATATTTTGAAAGATGTCCTAGAAAAGGAAACTACAATTACAAGGACACTAATAAATAATAATCCACTACGCAAGACAAACAGTGAAACTGAGATGAAACACAGAACATACAACAGAAAAGATCTATGACAAAGATAAGTCAGTACATAACAGCTGTAACCATCAATGTAAATGGCCTCAACTCACCAATCAAAAGAAACAGACTAGCAGAATGGATCAAAAAACAAGATACATCAATATGTTGCATGCAAGAGACACATCTAACCCAAAAGGAAATTCATAGACTGAAAATCAAAGGATGGAAAACAGTATTTCATGCAACAGGAACCCAGAAAAAAGCAGGGGTTGCTATCCTAATCTCAGACAAAGTGAACT
>PVJO010006542.1:23014-53740 GCA_004026905.1 Hystrix cristata | reverse complement strand
TTGCTACACATAAAAATGTTGCAGTACATTTCTGCTGTGGTTATTCCTTTTTCCCATAAATCAGATGGGAAATCAGACTTAATGTATTGTCCCCGGCACCACCAAAAAAAAAAACAAAAACCAAAAAAAACCCACCGAAACAAACAGACTTAATGTATTGTTGCATTTGTGTTTTTGTTGAAACACTTGTTTATAACCAGTCATGATAAAAACTGTGTAACTAGTCTGGTGTGGTGGCACACATCTGTAACCCCAGCACTCGGAAGGCTGAGGCAGGAGGGTTGCCATGAGTTCGAGGTTAACCTGGACTATACAGTGAGACCCTGTCTTAGGGGGGAAAAAGATGTATAGCTGTGAAAGTCACACTTAAAAAATTTATTATAGAAAAATATTTAATTTTTGTTCTTACATTATTTTTTTAAAAATCTGATGCATAGAGTTTGTTAAATATAGTTCATTTGTGATTGAAACATCATCTGCTTTTGACTTGAAGTGATCATCTTAATTTTGGAAATATTTTAGACCTGTATATTGTTTGCATTGTATTTTAGAATTTTTTCTTTTTGGTTTGTTGAGACAGGGTCTCGCCATGTAGTGCAGCCTGGCCTTGTGCTCACTTTGTAGCCCAGGCTGGCCTCAAACTCGCAACAGTCCTCCTCTCTCTGCCTCCCAAGTGCTGGGATTACAGGTATGCGCCTCTATGCCTGGTGTATTTTAGAATTTATTAAGACTGGACTAGTTAAGGTCACCTGCTGCTGAATTCATTCCCTGAGGAATGTGATATGGCGATTCATTTAGACTCCAGTCCTGTGTGCGTATCTTGCCCAGGTTGGTGGCATATTCATTGGAAATGTGAGTATTTAGAGAGCATGGGTCCCCAAATAAAACTTAGAATACCAGTGTTACAGGCTAGAAAATTGGATGGGCTTATGTGCCAGAACTAACTCATGTTCACATTCCATTACCTCATCCTCACTTAAAAGGTTTTATACTTTGCTTCCTTATTCATTCTTCCTGTAGTGACTATATAGAGATCACTTAGATAATGAGTTCAGATCTAGTAGCCTCCAACTCTTCCTGCATACAGTATGAAGAATCCTCTAGACGTATACGCTCTTATTCTGTACTTGTAGGTACTTTTAAGATTCTCTTTGTTCTGGGCTAGCTCTAGAGCAAGCATAAGATTGTACTCCAAGAGGTCCAGGAAATATTAGGTGTAGGGGGAAAGAGGACTTGATTTTTACCATGTGAGTCCTGTGGCCCATCACTGCTTGTTGGTAGGGAAGCATTTAGAAATTGTGACCTAAGCTCATTTAGAAATTGTGACCTAAATCCAGTCACACACAACCTCTTGAAAGCCAGTGGAAAGGAAAAAAAAATTGTTTTTTCTTTATTGAGACAGAATCTTACTGTGTAGTCCAAGCAAGTCTTGAACTTGCTATGTCACCTTGGCTGGCCTCAAACTCATCATTGTCATGCCTCAGCTTTCTGGGTGCTGGGGTTATAGGTGTGCACCACCATGCCTGGCTGCAAAGAAATATTTCTATGAAGTATTGGGTAATGAATATGCAGTCTGTTCATCCCAGTTTGGTGACCTGCATTCCTGGAAAGACTGTAAAAAGATCATGCTTCCTGAATGAAGGGACCATGTTATGTCTTCTCTGCCTGTGGTAAAACACAAGAAAAGATGAATTATATCTAACGGTTTCTTTTTAAGGTAATAAAACTATATGAATTTTTCTTAGCTAGATGTGTTTTTATAGGTCCAGATTTTTTGGGTAGACTTTAACAAAATGAGAAAGATACTATTGGCATGAAGCCAGAAAGTATAGACCCTTGTGGTTAGATAGCTAGAATTAACACAGCATTTATAGAATCAAACCCTCAAAATTAAAAATCATAAAACCGAGGTCTAACAAGTGTCAGCATCTTTTCTAAAGTTTATAAAAGTAGCAAGGACTCAGCATTGGACCCAGGTTTTAGCACATTTGAGTCTAGTGCCGGGTTGCAGTATTTCAGACTCTTGAGGTTTTTAGGGTTAGTTAGATTCTTAAGACAACATGCCTCATACTGAGATTGCTGAAGGATGAATAAGAACCAAAGGAGAACATTGTACTCTTCTTGTTAGATGCTGTAGAGGTGGGAAGGATGACAACTGAGAACTACCCATTAATTTGATGATCTCTATTGGCAGCTTTGTGAATGTCTGCTGTATCAAGGGCCTTGTATTTGGCAAGGTAAGACTTTGCCATCCACAGCTTGTGGCCATGGTAGGAGATTAGGGAAGAGGGACCTTTGCAACAGTGGCAAACACTGTGTGATCATTTGATCAGTTTGATCGGATGACCTCTGTGATCTTTTTAAATTTAAGAATCTGTGAATCTTTTTTTTATTAAAATTTATCCAAAATTACACAAACTTACAGACCTAACTAAATACATTGTGCCTTTAGCGTATGACAGTAAGCAGTGTAAACAACCACAAAGATGCAGTATTAAGTTACAACTACATAAAGTTGCACGTAGTACGTAGTGTATGTGTTACTGTTTTAAGTTTGGGTTATTAGGTAAGAATCTGTATATCTTTACCAAGCTGCCAATCACCAGAGAGGCAGGAACCGTGAGAATATGTTTTGGAGTGTGGGGCATATGGGATAGGTGATATTTTCTTCAGAGTTGTGGATATGATGGAAGAAGTGTTAATGAGTTAAATAGAAGAAAGTGTTATTTATTCTGCAAATAACAAATCTAAATCTTTACTCTTACTTAGTCAAAATAGCAGATGACCCTATCTTTGCAAGATTCTTTTTTTTTGAGGTAGGGTCTCACTATGTAATTCAGACTGGCCTTGAACTCACCCTGTAGTCCAGGCTGGCCTGGAACTCATGGTGATGCTCTTGCTTCAACCTCCCAAGTGCTGGGATTACAGGTGTGGGCCACCAGGCCTGGCTTCTTCTTCATTCTTGTAAAGTTAGTTCACCAGTATCTTTTGAAACCTAATTAAATGTGAACTCTTTTTTTTTTTTTTAAAGTTATTTTTGAGAGAGGGTCTCAGTATGTAGTTCAGGGCTGGCCTTAAACTCATCATATAGCCCAGGATGGCCTGTAATTTGTGGCGGTCCTCCTTCCTCAGCCTCTCAAGTGCCAGTATTACAGGTGTGCACCCCTATGCCCAGCTAAAATGTGAACTATTAAACCAGAACTCTAATCCTTAGTCCTAGCTATGGTTTATGTGGAAAGTATTCATTTAAAAATATGTATGTATGTGAAAAGAAATGCTGTTCAAAATGTTGCTATGGGATGAAGCCTTTAGGTGAATGGGTTATAGGAACTTGATTTTTTTTTTTTTTTTTTTGGAACTTGATTTTTACACGGACGTATCCAGTTATCCTCTGAACTCACTTGTCAGTCTTAAGATTTAGACTAGAAATTCTGTGGCCCCCATCTCCACCCAGACCATGCAGAATATAGCACCCTAGAGAAATAAGAGCCTGAATCTCCCAGGGCCAGCTGGTCCCATTTGGGCAAGGAGCCCTGGCAGATCTTAAGTTCTAGGGGTGGGGGTGTTATGTCCGGAGGTGAACTGGGAGCTGCCGCCCCGCTAGAAAATGTAATTCCTGGCGATTGTAAACCCAGCTACAGTAAAGAATTAAAGAAACCGAGTTTAAGAGAAGACAATTTATTTGAAAGTGGTGAAAAAGGGGAAAGGGAGATGATAGCTACTCAACGAGTAGGGAGCATTCGAAAGTGAAATACTCTGTGGGCCTTTTGTTGTAGCCCCTTTTTATTGAGGGTTTTTTCCTTGGGTTGGCCCTTGGAATCTCATTGGCTCCTGGGCTTGTCTGTCATCTCTGCCTCGATTTCCCTCAGCCCCGTGACCTTTGTGTTTTGGCAAAGGGCAAATTTATGGGCGGGTACCTTAGGGCTATGTAATGTAGATGTAAGAGTCAAGATGGACAGGTTTTTTTTTTTTTTTAACGTTAATCGGATTACCTGGGGCTTTCCTGTAACTAGTCTCTTTGCCTTTGTCTCCTTAACTTTTGGAACGTAGCTGCCTTTATATTTCTAGCTATTCGATTATAGCTGTCTGGTTTTCAGAGTCTAGTTATAGAGGTCAAAATTGTCTATTAATTTTTAATAACATCTAATGAGGTCTTTACCTTATCTTTTCCCTACCTATGGGGACCTCTGTCCCTACAGGGGGAAGGGTCCTGGGAAGTCAGGGACCTTCAGTAGTGGTGAGAGTACGATGGAGAAGAGGGTTCTGGTGCTGGTGGGTCACCAGGGCCCTTGGTTCTTGGCTAACTGAGCTGAACAGGGTGTGAAGTATCTTCTTCCCACCCCCATGCTTTTAGAATGTGGTTCAGTGCTGAGCGAAGAAGACCTCAGGGAAGGCAGCGCTGTCAGGGTGGGCCTTACTGCAGCTTTCTCCTGCATTGGTGCTGAGTCAGCTGGGGGAGGGAAGGGATGGCCTCTTTCAGGCAGGAGATTGCAGCATATTCTGAACCGGAATGATACAAGGATATCCTGGAAGGGCAGTTTTGTTTGATTTTTATATGAACACAGACACGTTGTTACATTGTAGTAGTGATTGAACTGAATTTTATTCCTTGTTTAGGGGTTTTTTTTTTGTACTGAGGATTGAACCTGGGGCCTTTACACTGAACTACATCCCTGTCCCTCAGCAGGTTGCTGTGTTCCCCAGGGAGAGCTTGAGTTTGCCATCTTCCTACTTTAAAAAGCATTTATTCCCCCTTACAGCCTGCCAGAAGATGTTAGCATGCAGAAGTATGTACTGTGAATGCAAGATTGTTGGAATTTCTCCCTGCTCTAGTTATTTCCTGAACAAGTTTATACTTTGGCGTCTTGTATGTTGCTGGTGGTAGTTCCTTTTCCTAGAATGTCATTCTTTGCCTGGTTGCTCAGGTTAACTAGCACCCATGATCCTTCCTAGCTGTTAGCTACTGGGTCCCTTCTTTGCCATTGTTCTTGGATTTATTCCTGTTTTTTATACTGCTTACGCTGTATTTTAGTGAGTTATGTTGCTGTTGGCTGTCTTGCCTGCTAGTTAAGTCTCAGCCCTCTTATTTGCTCTTACATCCCTAGGCCGATTTAGATGCTCAGAAAACATTTGTCAATATTGTGGTGAGGGTATGTATCAGCTTTGGAGCAAGCAGTGCAAAAGAACCGTTTAATTTTCCCTGGCTAGTGAATAGATAGATTGTGATACATCCACATGATAGAGTACTATTCCGTAGAAAAAAAAGAAACTCATATACATCTAAAATGCATTATGCTAAGTGAAACATGTTACACTCAAAAGCGTACATACTGTAGGATTGCATTTGTGTAGGAAAAGGCAGGACTGTTTGCATCAGCAGTTCGGAGAAGCTAGGGCTAGGAGAGTATTTGCCTGTGGAACGACATGCAAGGATTTTTGGGAGGAACAGAACTCTTCTTTGTTTCTAGCCCTTTTGACCACTGTTCTTTATGAACCACAGGTCTACATCAATTCATTCTGTGCCTGTGAACTGAACTACATGTAAATTAAAGTTCTTTGGTAACTAGCCTGCCATTTCTAATGGCTTATTTTACTTTACTACATATTTCTAAATAAAAATTGGGCCATGTGTATTTCAGTTTGAGAACTTTATCATACTTGTTACTGTTACTACAGATTCCCTGGAGTATTGCTCAGGGGGGTTGTACGAGGAAGACTTATGCAGTATTCTAGGTTTTTTTTTTTTTTTTTTTTGGTGCTGGGGATCAAACTTGGGGCCTTGCGTTTGCTAGGCAAGCACTCTACCACTCGAGCTAAATCCCCAACCCCCTATGCAGTATTTTTAGTGTCTACTTTTTAAATTTATTTGTGACTGAACCCCATCATGAATGTTAATTTGGACCCCCTATAAATATTATGAGAGGTAGTATATGCAGTAGTGGTGATCTCTGCAGCCAGATTGCCTGAATTTGTTTGCCAGGCTGCTCTTTAACCCTGGGCAAAGTTTCTAACCTCTCTATGCTTTAATTTCCTCTTCTGTAGAAAGGAATGATAAATAATTACAGTATCAATTTAATGGAGAAAACCCTGTGGATTAAATGAGCTGATAAAGGGAAACACACACAGCAAACTTGATAATAGTATTCCTTTAGTGAATAGCCTCACAGGCCTTCCCCAGATCTGTTTGTATTTTTTGTTTTGAAATGGCTTCTTGCCTTGTTTCCCAGGCTGGCCTCGAACAGGAGATCCTCTTGCTTCAGCTTCCTGAGTAGCTGAAATTACAGATGTGCACCACTGTACATGGCTGGCTTGATTTGTTGTTTGATTGCCTGATTGTAGTGCTGGGGATTGAGCCTGGAGCCATACGCTTACCAGGCAAGTGCTGGAGCACTGAGTTACACTCTGAGCTCCTCAGTAAACATGAGAATGGCTCTGATGCTCCTGGCTTCCTAAAAGCAGGTTTCCTTAGGGTGTATAACGTCACTGGACTCCATCATATTTTCTTTCCTCTCCATTAGCTTTCATTGCATACTTGATTTTTTTTTTTAGTGCATGTGCTTGTTACACATGGAATTAGTTTGTCTCCCAGAGACTTTTATCATATAAGCTACCCAGAAATAATCTGTTACAACATGTCCTCGTCTATGTTCAGAGGTGCAGAATTGTATTATTTCATTGCTTTAAGAAATGAGACACAAAATTGAACGTTTCTCGTAAGTTAGGAGTCAGGGAATGTTAAGAGTGCTGCCTACTGTAATCAAAAGAATCTTCAACTTGTTTGCTTCTCTATGTACTATATCACTTTTGTAAAATTGTCTCATAGAAGTGCTCTCATCACAAGGCTTATTGTGTTTGTGGAATGTTTTGGAGATCTTGTTAAAAAGTACTGTGGGCCGGTTTGTGGAAATAGCTGTGAGGTGGCACAAAGTATTTTTGTGCTCTTCTGATGATTCTACTAGGAGAGAATACTGTGATGGGAGCAAACCAGTTCATCAGATTGTTCTACTGGTGGGGTTGAGTTGGGTAGTGTTCATTAAAGGTACTTAAGGAAATAAAGTCTTGATAGCAGTGTTTATATCCTGTCTGTACTTAGAATTTCAGGTGACGTTTTGCAGCCTCTTCTCCTTAGTAGGTTTCCTTCACTGTGGTGTCTGAACCCAGTGTCTAGAATGGTGCTAACCAGCAGAAATATCCTACAGGCCACATAGGTTATTTTATTTTATTTTGTTTTTTTGAGAAACAGGGTCTTGCTGTAGTTCAGACTGGACTCAACCTTGCAGTGATCCTCCTGCCTCAGCCCCCTAAGTGCTGGGATTACAGGCATGTGCCAGCCACGTACGTAATTTTAAGTTGTAGTAAAATATACACAATAAAATACTTACCATTTTAACTCCTTTAACATGTATCATTGAGTGGCATTAAGTACATTCACGTTGTTGTGTAACCATGACCATTATTTCTAGAAAAATTTAATCATCCTAGCCATTAAACAATAATTCCTCATTTCCCCTTCCAACCTTTTTTCTGCTTCTTGGTACCACAGATAAGTGGAGTTAAACAATATTTTTCCTTTTGTGTTGGGCTTATTTTACTTAGCATGATGTTTTCAAGGTTTATCCATGTTGTAGCATGTGTCAGACTTCATTGCAATTTTGTGGCTGAATAATATTTTATGTGTGTGTAATTTTAATTATATTTAACCTAATGTATCTAAAACGGTATCATATAATCATTGAAATATTAAATAACTTAATTAAAATGTAACACATAAATGAACAGATTTATGTACTTATTTATATTATATATGTATATTAAAATTAAATATTGCATGTAAACAAAACTAAAATACATTAAAATATTTCCAGAACGATAATCCTAGGGAAGAATTTAGGCATAAACCGTATGAACAACAAGGATTAAAAGTGACAAAGGAAGAAGTATTTCACGATGAATTTGTTTTCTCTAGAACCCCTGAAGAAAAGGCTTGGGGCCCTTTTTACAGGATTTTATTTGATTCACACCTTCTGAAATACACTGCTGGTTCTTAACTTTGTTGTTACTTTAAAGCTTGCTTGATGAAATGGTACATGACATTTTGAATAGAAGATTTTGAATGATGGGTAGAATTGGAACAGAAATTTCCAGTTGGTACTGTGGGACAGGGTAAGAAATGGTTGCCTGAAGCTGTAGTTTTCCCTTTCTGTCTCTAGACATTGAATGTGGGGGATGCTGCATGCCCAAATGATGTCAGGCATTCCTCCAGCCTGCTCTGGCTGCTAGGAACTAGGAGTGCAGGGCAGAGCATAGACTGGCGGTGCCCAGCATGAGCCCTTTGGGACATGGTACTCAGATTGGGTGTGTGTCCTACCTCAGTTTCGCCAGTCCACAGGCAGTCCAGCATCTTTGAGATGGTACCACCTGGGTGGAAAAAAGTGAGTTAATTCATCACCTGCTTGAGAAGAATTGGATTTCTGAACATGGGAGGTCAGATGAATGGGGCTGGCATATCATTATAGATGTTTATAGTGTTGTTTTTAAAGTTAGATAGACCAAGTCCAAGTTCTGGGTTTGCTGCTTATTAGCTGGGTACCTTACATATGTTGTTACCTTATGTTTTAGGTCTCCCCTTCCCTCCAATCTGTGAAATGAAGATGATGCCCACCACCACCTATGCCGAGGATTGAACCCAGGAAGTGCTGACTCACATTCTTACCCCCATTCTGAACATTTAACAATTTTTTTTTTTTTTTACGTATTTTCGTGGTGTTGGGGTGTTGGACCCAGGACTTCACGCATGCCAAGGCAGGTGCTCTACCACTGAGCTTTACCCTGAGACCGTTTTTTTTTTTTAATTTTTGAGAGAGAGTCTCAGTAAGTTGTCCAGAATTTGGAATCATGAAACTTGGAATCCTCCTATCTCAGGCTCCTGAGTAGCTGGGATTATAGGTATGAACCACTGTGCCAGGTCCCAACAATGTTTTTAAGAAGATGAAGGTAAAAGTATATAATGCTTGTTAAATTCAAGGGTGACTGTTGCCAGAAGTGATGGTGATAGTCCATGTCAGTAGTCCTAGTGCTCTGGGAGGCTGAGGCAGGAGGATTGCAAGTTCAAACCTGGCCTGAGGAATTTAGCGACTTAGTGATACCTTGTCAACTCCCCCTTCGAAAAAAGCTGGGGATGTAGCTCAGTGTGAAGGCCTCATACTGTAGTATAAAGGATCCTGAAACACTTTTATATCCGATGTGCAAGCTGCAGTTGTAGTTCTAGTCACTTGGGAAAGAAGCAAATGCTCGAGGAGAAGCAGTTATGCCGTGGCAGTGGGATCCTCCAGAGAGCAGAACTAGAATTCACTTTGTGGGAGTCTGGTAGATAGTTTAAGGAAAACATTGTGTACAGAGTGGGGGTTACCTGTGTATAGTTTTCTCAGGCCAGTTGGATTTGCAGATAGTAGCAAGGCAGATAGTCTGACTGCAGGGGATGAAACACAAACCATAGCAAGCAGAAAACACCAGCCGAGCCTTGGGGCCATTGGTGCTGAAGCCGACTCTCAGCTGGGTTTTGGTAGCCCTGGCAGTATCTAGACGGGGCCTGTGACTGAAGGCTGTGAGTGCCAAGAACCCTGTCTTTGTTTGTATTGAATCAGATGCCAGTGTTGCAGCCCAGACAGCTTCTATGAAGTGAAGGTTGGCAGCCTTTTCAGGTGTCAGGGACAGTGGCTGTCTAAAATCACTGGTTCCTTAAAGCCTTGGTACCTGAGGTTTACCTGATTTCAGAGGAGGAAATGAGACAGAGATCAGAGTGAGAACAGTGGAAAAATGGGCAGAGGGCTGGACAGTCATTTTTGGATAAAGAGTGTTCTGCCTTTGCCCTGACACATCTCTCAGTTGTTTTTTTGGTTAAGCTACTTTTAAATTGTGAGATTTTTTTTTTAATGTATGCAATGCATGAAATATATTGGTATAAGGTATAACAGAATAGGCACCGATATACCCACTCTAACTCAAGGGTGCTATCAGTAGTGCAAATACTTGTATGTATATATGTATGTATGTATGTATGTATGTATATGTTTGTTGTGCAGGGAATTGAATTTATGGCCTTTGCACTGAGCTATATCCTCAGCCCTTTTGTTATTTTTTATTTTGAGACAGAGTCTTACTAAGTCACTAAGTTGCCGAGGTTGGGCTTGAATTTCTGATCCTCCTGCCTCAGACTGTCCAAGTGCTGTGATTGCAGGCATGCACCACCATGCCCAGTTTATTCCATTTTATTAATTTAAAGAAAATAATCTCAGTCCAAATTTCAGGTAGGGTTAGATGTAGAAAAGGACAAAACTCGAGTATTTTAGGTGAGTAAAAATATATTGGCTAGTTTATTTATAGATTGAGGAAGATGGTGGAAGCATTTTGTTATTAATAACATGTCCAGAAGGAGGTTATTACAAAAGAAAAGAAGACTGGAATTTGTTAATGTTTTTGAGCTGTTTTACATTTACCTCTATTATGGTGGTTATTTTTTTGAGACAGGAGCTTACTTTCTTATTTAGGCTGGCCTCAAACTCACTGTGTAGCTCAGGCTGGCCTCAAACTCATGATGATCCTCCTGCCTCAGCCTCCCAACTGGTAGGATTACAGGCATGTGCCACTATGCCTGACAGTAGTGGCTGTTTTGTGGTATGTGTTTTTGGTCAGAGCCCCGGGATTTGACACCAGCTTCTTGAGCACATGTTTCCTTCTTCTGCATGGCCTAGCACAAGAAAACCTGTGCATTGGCTTTGCTTGGCACAGTTGGGTTTTTATCTACATTCCCAGCTACTGGACCCCCTCTTGTATAGAAGGTAGCATGTCTTTCATAGGTAAACTCTACCCATTTTGTAGTAGAGGCTTGTTATTTATGGAATGCTTAATAACTTTTTTAGATAGTTTTGTTTTTCTAATTCATGGTTTGGCAATTTTGCTTTGTTGTAGGAGCCTGCTATGGATAGAATTAGAAGGGATGGACTGGATTTGGTTTGTAAAGCTGGTGTTTTTAGAAATGCCGATTGTACAACCTCCATATGATTCCCTTTTTAATGGTACAACAGTGTCAGAAAAATTCATTTGTTCTTTTTTTTTTTTTGTCCTCCTCTGGTATAACACTCTCACAATTTCGACAGAACATTGCTTTGACCTTGATTAAACTGTGAATTTTAAAGTGAAAATTGAGATTTTGGAGACTATTTATAATGGTGTGATGGCAATCTTTTTGCATAGTGTCCATTTGAAAGCTGTGTAAGAAAAGGGATATGTTTTAAATGGAGCATCCTTTGGTCTTAATGTTACTTTAAAAATAATTTTTAATTACATAATAAAACCTGTAAAAAATTAAAGCACAGCTAGGTGAGGTAGCGCACACCTGTAATCCCAGCACTGTGGAGGCTGAGGCAGGAGGATTGCCCTGAGTTCAAGGCCAGCCTGGACTACAGGGCGAGACTCTGTTTGTTTGTGGTTTTGTTGAAGACAAAGTGCGAAAGAGAGTGAAATATCCCTGATGTAATTACACATTCCATGTCCATCCCTAGAAGTAAGGAAAGTCTTTTTCTAATATTGTTGAATATATTCTTCCTTAACATTGTTTCATTTACATATATACATATATAAGTACTTGTGATATACATGTAACAAAAATGGTGTCATTGTTTGTATTTTGCAAGCTGTAATTTTCTTTTAAGGTAGAACTATGTTTTAAATATCTTTCTCTGTCAGTACATGTGGTCCTACCTCATTCTTTTCAAATCCTGTGTACTCTAAATGTGCCATAGTTCATTTGTGATGCTGGGTTGTTATCCATGACTTGCTGTTCTATACAGCATTGTGTTGAATATCTTGGTGTGATTCTCCCAAGGCACTTGTTTTTTTCTAGGTAGATTTGGAAGAGGTGGAATTGCTGGATGTGTCTAACATTCTTCGTAGTTAATTCAATAAATAGAATATTGTTTGGCATGGCTGGTTAATTGTGCTTATGGAATGAATTGTGTATTTACAATACTGTTAGTGGGGAGACAGCACAAAGGCCAGTGTAAAACCTGTTATTCTCCCCTCTAGATGTGCATTGGAGTTACCTATAGGACTTTCTAGGCATCACCATTCCAAAAAGTGATTTAGTTGGTCTGTGAATGGGTACAACTGATCATTAGTACATGAGAAATGTTAAATAAAAGGCATATGCCCTGAGACTTTCTTATAATACCCAAATTTTGCTTAAGTTCCCTTATAAAATGCTGTGAAATACAGCAGAAACATTTGATATTCAGACTTAATATAAGTTAATGACTTTCTATTCCTCTAAGCACTCAGCACAATGTAAATGTGTAATAAATGATTAAGATTGACAGAGGGGGCAAAAGAAATTTTCTTTGTATGGGTTGAATGGCAGGATTATACATATTTGGTTTGAATAGGACTAGATTTATAGAATTGTTGTGTTATAGCTTTTTAAAATATTATGAATGTAAGTATGCAAGGTTTTTGTTTTGTTTTGTTTTGTTTTGGCAGTACTGGAGATTGAACCCAGGAAGCACTGTGCTACATCCCAGCCCTTTTCATTATTTTTTAAAATTTTGGGACAGCTGTTGCTGCATTGCTACCTTGAACTTGGGGTCCTCCTGCATCAGTCTCCTAAGAGATTGGGATTACGTGCATGCACCACCACACCTGATGTGAACTTATTAAAAAAATTTGAGGGCATTTGAAAATAGAGATGCATACATCCTAGTGGTTGAGAGACCGGACCCTATGCTTAGATCACATGGGTTTAGATCTCCTTTCTACCTTAGTAGCTATATGAACCTTGGCAAGTTACTTAGCCTTTCTGGGCCTCAGTTTCCCTATCTGTAAAATGAGGATAATGATGGTACTTATAGGGCTATGAGAACATTAAGAGTTATTATATAACTGGGGGGTGCTGGGGATTTTGCTCAGTGGTTAGAGTGCTTGCCTTGGAAGCACAAGGGCCTAAGTTCGATCCCCAGTACCAAAAAACAAAACAAAACAAAAAACCAAAAAAAGAGCTGGATGTGGAGTTGTACACCTGTGATCCCAGCACTCAGGAGGCTGTGGTATGAGGATCACCATGGGTTGGAGGCCAATCTGGGCTACATAGTGAGTTCAAGACTACCCTGAACTACATAAGAAGACCCTGCCTCAAAAAGCAAAACAAACCCCCAAACCAAATAAGTAATATATACATTGTATATATTAAAGCAAAGAGAATTATGCCAGACACATTGTGACTGGTATGAAATGTCAGTATTGTTATTTCTGTTTATTACAAATAAAGTTATTAAAATTTAATTTTAGGTGGTACTGGGAATTGAAGCAAGGGCTTTTGCCCTCAGCTGCATCCATAGCCCCTTTTTTATTTTGAGCTAAGGTCTTGCTGAGTTGTTCGGGCTGGGCCAATCTTAATGTTTTTGTCGTCAGACATTATTTCATGTTTAAAGTGTTGTTTTTATGTGATTGGAAACCAGCTACTGAATATATGCCTAAAATGATGACAATGTTGAATTCTGGAATATTGATTCAAGGTCACTATGTAAAACAAAGCTAAGACTTGTTTTCTACTTTAGGCTGTGTATGTTGATTTTTGTTTATTACAACAGAACTTGCTGGTAACATTCCTGTAGTCCCACCACTGGGGAGGCCAAGGCAGGAGGATCTCAAGTTCAGGCGCAGCCTGAACAGCTTAGTGCTTTAACAAGATGGTGCCTTAGAGCAAGTAACAAAAAACTGTGGGTGTAGCTCAGTCCAGGTCCTCTGCCTTCAGTCCCGTGTATCACGGGGCAACAATAAGAACAACAACAAAATTCAGAATTAGTTCAGATTTCCTGTGTATGTTCTTGGTAACAGCCCCAAAGACAGTGAGACTAGAATAAAGTGGTGCCTGTCTATTTTGCCAAAAGATTTGCGGTACTTTATAACGTTTTGTAAAAGCAACCAAGCCTTGGAAATAGACTTTGTTGTTGCTTGCCTCTGTGAAAGATTTTTTTTTTTTTTAAAGATAGAGAAGTCAGGGACAACTGATGATTGAGGTGAGAATTTCAGGATTTACAAACGGGAGAAGTGATAATTGGCAAAGTTCCTGAGGGGTATTGTGTGGGTGTACAGACTCAAAATGGTGTGGGGAATTGACAAACTTTATAAATAGTTTTATGAAGTTTAATGTTTTCCAACAGCTTATGATTTTTAAAAATTTGCCTTTAAATTTTATTCACCTATTGAATCTTTTACTTTCATTTTGCTTTTATAATCCTGTGATAAACCAGCATACAACATCCTCTGCTAGTACTTCTGCCTTCATTTCCTGCCAGCAAATAAAACAAGTTGTAAACCAGGCTTGGTAGCACGCGCCTGTAATCTGAGCTGAGGCAGGAGAGTTCAAGGCCAGCCTGTACTACCTAGTGGAACCTTGACTCAAAAAAAAAAAAAAAAAAAAAAAAACCAAAACAACAACAACAACAACAAAAGTGGTGTGTATGAAATGGTTTCTAGCTTTGCTTGCACCATTTTTGTGATAGGAATGGGCTCAGTCCTCCTTTCTTCACCTGGCAAAGTCCTTTTGTGCTCATAATCAAGCCCAGCTGTTCTCTTGATTACTCCTTTTCCTGGTCAAAGTAGCCATATCCTCCTTTCAGGCTCCACAGGACAGATGTAGAGTTCTACCTTGGAGCTAGACTCCGTGGATTTTTAGCCTGGCTTGGCCACATTACTAGATCTGGAATTTTTGTTTTTTTGTTTGTTTCATTTTAGTTGAGAAAAACATTCAAATAAATTGTCACTACTTTGAACTCCACAATTAAATTCATTAGTTTTTAGCAATCACAGTATTGTGCCACCATTACCACTATGTAATTCCACAACATTTTCATCACCTCAAAAAGAAACTTCTGATTTAGCTCAGTGATTAGAGTGCTTGCCTAGCAAGCACAAGGCCCTGACTTCGATCCCTGGTACCGAAAGAAAAAAAAAAAAAGAAACTTCTGTGTGTTAGCAGACACTCCCAACCTCTGTCCTACCCTGCCTCAGCCCTTGGCAGCCACTTACCTGCTTTGTCTCTATGAGTTTCCCTGTCTGGACATTTTGTGTACATGGAATCATGTGTTTTGTTTCTGGCTTCTTAGCATAACGTTTTCCAAGTTCATCCATGTAGTAGCGTGTTATTATACTTCATTTATTTTATGGATAGATCTCATTTTATCATTCATCAGTTGGTGAGTGTGCTTGTTTTTGTACTTTTTGATGATTATTATGGGTACCACTGTGATGAATATTTGTGTACAAGTTTTTATGTGACCAGTATGATCATAGATAGTGTTACAGCAAATGTCCCAACGAAGTCCCAACAGCTCTTGAAGAAACCAAGCATCACTCAGAGTTGGAGAACTCAACCGTTTATTTATGTCAACAGACCCAGGGAGGTTTACACGCTGAAAGCCTGGGCCCCAGACCAACAAAGAGTGGGATTTGTGAAACCTCGCCTCATTAAGATTTTTAGGATGCAAACTAAATTCATTGATTGGATACACTACTTTTCACCTTACTTGAATACAAGCCTTGGTTGATTGCATTGGTTACAACTTTCACCTATTTGGCCTAAGAATGAAGTTACCTCATTCTTTAAGGGTGCCTGTTGAATCAGTTTGCTTAGTCTCACTATTTATCTTTACCAGCAGGACTCAAAGGCCAGCCCTCCTTAGCATAACACAGGCACAGTTTGAACATTTGTTACATCTTTGTGATACATCATAGCAGGAACAACGTGTAGTGGGATGCTGTTCCATCTATCACATTCTAATGATGTTTTACTCTTATCAGTAGGAAGCAAAGGGAGAGGGCAGTAATTCCCGCGCAGCTGCTGGCACTCTGAGGGACTGAGGAGGTGTCATGGGCCTGTTATCAGTCAGGGCGACTTCAGACCTTGAGAACAGGAGGAACGAATGAGTGAGGGCTGCCAAGCAGGCTTATAGAAACAGAACAAAGCAAAGCACAAGTTATTTAGATAAGATTTCAGTTTTCCTCCTCAATAGTTTTCAGTTCTGTGTATATACCTAAGAGAAGAATTGTTGAGTCATGGAAATTCTTTGTTAAACTCTTGGAAGGATCTGCCAGGCTGTTTCTTTTCTACTCAGCCACACACCAGGGCTCCAAAGTCTCCCTGCTCTCTGTTGTCATTTCTGTTGTATTCATCCTGGTGGGTGTGGAATAATTTTTTATTGTTTTGATTTGCATTCCTTAATGATAAATGATATTGAGCATCTTTTCATATGCTTATTCTAGTCCTTTGGGAAAATGTCTATGTAAATCTTTTGCCCACTTTTATATTGGGTTATTTTTGGTTGTTTTTAATGGTTGAGTTGCAAGAGTTCTTTATATTCTAAGTACTAGACCCTTATCAGATATGTGATTTGCAAATTTTTTTCTCTCAGTTTTGGATTTTGATAATATACTTTGCTGCACGAAAGTTTTAAATTTTTATTCCATGTACTTTTTGTGCCTTGTCCCAGCCTAATCAAAGGTTATGAACATTTCTACCTGTTTCTTCCTTCAGAATTTTACAGTTTTAGTATAGGTCTTCAATCCATTTTTAGTGAATTTTTATGTATGGTGTGAGCAGGAGACCAGCTTTGTTCTTTGGCATGTGTATATCTGGTTGCCTTACAGCATTCGTTGGACAGAGTGTTTTCCTATTGAATGATCGTGGTGTGGCACACTTGTTGGAAATCAGTTGACTATTTTGTGAGGCTTTATTTCTGGACTTTCAGTTCTATGCCACTGATGTAAATGTTCATCCTATATCTTTGTGCTAAGTTTTGAAGTCAGTGAGGCTGTCCCAATTTTGTTCTTTTTTCAAGATTGTTTTGGTTATTCAGTATCCTGTATTTCTGTATGAATTTTAGGACCAACCTGACCATTTTTGCAAAAGAAAAAATAAAAGGCCGTTGAAATTTTGATATGCATTGTCAGATCTATTGATTTGAGAAGTATTGTCATCTTAATATTTTAAATCTTCCAGTGTGTGATCACTTGAGTATCTTTCCATTTATGTAGGGTGCTTTTTTTTTTTTTTTTTTTTTTTAGATAGGGCCTCACTATGTATGTAGCCTAGGCTGGCCTCAGTCGCACAGCACTCCTCCTGCCTCAACCTCCTTAGTGTAGGGATTACAGGTATATACCACTATACTCAGCTTATTTTTGTTCATTTGTTGGTGTTATTATTGGAGTTGTTTGGCTCTGGAATCCCAGGCAAGTTTCTGGGTTTTTGTTGTTTGTGTGTTTGTTGGGACCTTCCTATATTTCTCAGGCTGGTCCTAGGCTCAGGTGTTCCTTCTGCGTTAACCCACCTAGTACTCAGAAATTCAGGTACGGGCCATGATACCCTGTCTGAGCAAATTTCAGTTTCCACACATGTTGAAATTAGGAACGTGTCTTCTCACAGCTATTTCCAGTACGAAATGAGTTCATTTAAAGGATTTAAATAAGCCTCATGGTTCAAGTCAAATTAATCATATTCTCTATTTTTGTGACCCTCACCTCCTAGACAGGGTAGCACCTACCTTCTGACTTATTGGTAGTGAGGAAATGTAAGAGGGAAAAATTAGACTATTGTTTCATTAATTTTCTTCCCCAAGGTCTTAAAGTTAATGTAAGTTGGAATTTAGGGATGCTTTTCTTCCTTAAATCTTATAAACAAGTTTATTTTGATAGCACTTGTTTTCTTATACATGTAAATAATCTTGGACAAAAATTTTGCAGTGTCTGGACCTAGGGAAGTTTACTTTTGAGTTTTTTTTGAGTGTTTGCCTTGCTACAGGTGTTGGAAAGCAGGCATTCATTGCCTTGAATTTGGTTTGTTTGCTTGCTTATTTATTATTTTTTTGTGATACTGGAAATTGAACCTAGGGCCTTGTGGATGCTAACTAAATAAGTGCTGTACCACTGAAGTATATTCCTAGCCCCACAGTTTTTTATATGCAGAAGCTGTAAATGAAATTAAAATACTTTAATGTATGACTTTATGAGTCACAGTATTAGAGAACAAATTAATTGTGACTGTGTATTAATGTCTAATATGAAAAAGCTCTGTGTAAATTGGATATAAAATACTTCCTTTTTGGGGCTGGGGATTTAGCTCAGTGGTTAGAGTGCTTGCCTCACAAGCACAAAGCCCTGAGTTCAATCCCCAGCACCAAAACAAAAAAAAATACTTCTTTTTTTCTGGCAAGTCTGTAATTTCTAAAATTTTTATATAGTATCAAAAAAATACAAATGATAATTTATAAGAGTAACAGAAAGCTTTGACACATGGTGAACAGAGCTTTGGCTGTCACCTTGAGTGTAACAGTTCCCAGTTATCTAAGAACTTGTGTTACTTCCTCTGTCTTGCCAACAGTCAGGGTCAAAGTGCTTTGGTTCTGTTGAGAAGCTAGATTAACTATTAATGATACTTTGCGGTGGTGAGAAGCCTCTAACAGTTTTCAGGGATTAGTTTCATTACATTTCATTGCTAATAGAGAGCAACTGCAGTGAGGCTAATAAAACTAGCAATTTAGTTAAACATTCCTACACTTTAATACATTTTTTGTATTTAGTTCCTGAAATTCCACAACATCCCAAAACACTGGTAAGAAATTCTGTCTGATGAAATGTGGAAGTTTTAGGGTATCTGAGAGAGTGTTTAGGTTGAACGATCTGAGGTTTGGGCTGGTGTTGCAGCCTGAGCAACCTGCCCTCTGGCTGGGTACTTCCTGAACACCTTCCTGGGGTTGGGAGTGAGGGAGCGTAGGGACCCTAATTTGGAAGGACCTGCCTCACTTTTCTTGGGTTATAAATTATATTTAGAATAATAATTTTGAATGTGACTGAAAGAAAAATATTTCCTCCAGTAGCCAAGTTTCTGGTAAGTGGCACAGGAGCTGCCTTGGAAGTTCCAAACAGAAACCTAACCAGTGGGAGGAGGCCCCCTCCTCCCCAATTATAGCAGGAGGAAAGTTGATACTGGAAAAAGGCTACTTTTAAAGGAGGAGTGACGATGGAAATTTATTTTGAAAAGGACATGCACATCTAAAGGTAATTTTAAATGAAATTTAATTTGTAATGCACAAAGAATGTATCAAGGGTTGATTTTGGGGGGCATGTATTTTCATACTAAATGAACTATGATAAGTTGTATAATAACGTGATTGGACATCTTTGAGGTTATGATGCAGTCATGATGAGCAGTTTTCCAGATTATGTAAGGGTTCTGTTATTTTTCTTCTTTTGATTTCTGATAATCAGATAATCATCATTTTTGAGTCACTTACATATTATTTTCCTGATTGATTTTCATGATTAGTTACCACCTAACCTCTGATCTCATTTCTCAGTGGGTTGCCTGGTGTTCTAGCATAGCCTTAGTATTTATCAGTTTCATCAAATCTTGAATCATTTGAGGGTTTTCAGTTTTCACTTTGTTCTGGATTTGCATTTTGTTGAATTATTGAAATGTTTGAGACTGACAAAGAATGGTTTCAAAGGATGGGAATAGAGACTAGTGATAATCAGAGACAGTTTTTTGAATGCCCTGCTCATTAATGATTATGTTTGCTCAAGTCTTGATTTTCTCTGTATTAACAGAGACTTCACACAGATCTTAGCAAATAGAGAATTACTGGGATAGCAAGGACACCCTTCCTTTTGAGATGTTGGTTGGTTAGTTCTCTCCTGTCTCAGAGGACTTGGCAGTTGAAAGAGTGTTAATTAAGTCAGGACCTCAATCCTTGGCCTCAGAAGCTAGCATCAGAGATTGTCAGGAGAGCCAGGAAAGCTTCTGCAGCCCTTTTGTGTTTCAGTGGGAGCCCCTACAAGATGCTCCTAGACTTAAGAGGCATCGAGGGAGTAGACCATAAGCTTGCATCTGGGGGTAGTAGAGCTATGAGCCTGTGATATGGAGAGGGAAGCAGTTAATTGGTAGTGACAGAAGAAATGGAATTGGAGTTGAGTGGTACCCCCTAGCATGGTGGAATATAATGGTAGTGAATGAATGAGCCCATTGAACACCTGGTAACTATATTTTAAGAACTATTCTGTCTTCTCAAGAAGATTGTGGTTTTGAGGCCTGCTGAGATATTTTCCTATTAACATCTATCTAGGTGAGTTGCTTTATTACCCTAACATCTCAGGCAACCTCAGCACATATTTGTTTCTTCTAGCCTAAGTGGCTTCATGTAAATACAAGATAGCAATTATTTTTTAAAATTTCCTTATGTATATACCTCAAGTAAAACCTTGGTTTGTGGATGATTACATAAAGAATGCAGTAAGTAAAAGGAAGTTTATTAAGTTATCTTCAGGATTTAGTTAGAACTTATCTTCCTACTTAGTGTCTTTTTGTGGGGGAGTTCTGGGGATTGTGCTTGCTGGGCAAGTGCTCTACCACTGAGCTGAATCTCCAACACCTAGTTAGTGTCTTTTTAAATCTCTGTCACAAAGGTTGGAGTCCTCAACTTGAACTTTTAATTATGGAAATAACAAGGGAGCACATCATGTGCGTGGCATCCCTGTTTGTTCTGCTGCCATCATTCTCATGGTTCTAGATGGAATTGGGGCTGCATTTTTGATGCACCACTGTTGTTGGTCTTCATCTGACCATAGTTACTGATTTTCTGCCCTTGGTCAGGCTTCTTGGGTGTTGGATCTTAGCTCTGACTGTTTCAGGAGTCTGAAACCTGCTTGCTGTAGAATGGAAAAGGAAATAGAGGAGTATTAATGGAGGAGTTAGTTTATTCCTCTCACAAGGAATTTTAGCATTTTTTAAGGTCCGAATAAAAATGAGAACAAAAAGTATCATGAGGAAGGTCTTAAACTGAATGGATACAAGAGAACAAGTGGAGAAATATCAGCGAATTGACTGACCAGCCAGCCTCCCTCCCTCTCTTTCTCTCTTCCACCCTTCCTTTTTCTTTTTAGTATGCAAGGTGTTATATAAACTGGGCATGGTGGTACACGCCTGTAATCCCAACTCTCTGGGAGGCTGAGGCAGGAGGATCACAAGTTGAAGCCCAGCCTGGGCAATTTAGTGAGACTCCGTCTCAAAAAACGGGCTGGGAATTGTAGCTAGCTTAGTGTACAATACTGGGGGTGGGAGAGCTGACATGTTCTGCTAGGGTTGCTAAGGTCTATGGAAATTTAGTTATAGCTCACACAGTAGTCTTTGGAGAAGGTGAAGACTGATTGACTCTAGTTATTTATCTTTTTTTCTTCAAATTTCTACTCATTCATTTTTCTGTATCAGAGATAAACCCACAGTCTTCGTACTGACCTACATCACCAGCCCTTTTAAAAAAATGTTGAAACAATCTTTGTAAATTGTCCAGCTTGGGCTCATATAACCTCAGTCTCCTACAGTGCTGGGATCAGAGGCATACACCCCAGGCTTCAAATTTTTCTTTTATAAACTCATATGGTTTAGCTGTGTGTATGTGGAAATGTATATTCAAGAGAAGGAAACTAACGTAGCTGTACTGTAACTTTAGCACTAATTTAGATTAACTAGAATAAACTAATAGGCCACTAAAGTTATCAAATAAGTGTCTGCGTGTGCCTGGATCTGAGTGAGTTAAAGTCAAAATTCAGGTTCTATCCAAAGGCAGCCATTGTCTCATGGACACAAATAACTACGTTTTTGTAATTGTGCATTACGAGTGTACACTAGAGTTAGAGGAGGCAAACAGTTGAATTTTGGAAGATGTTTGAGAGGTAACTTTTAAGAGTGATGTTAGAAAAGTGAGTTGGGTGTGTAAAGGAGGTGAACTGGAGACGAAGAAAAGATTTAGTGGCGTGAGAAAACAGAATAGAGTTCAGTATTTCCAGATGATAAAATGTAAAAAAGGAAGAATATGAGGATTACATCTCAGATGAGACAGGGGGACCAGTCTGGGATTCCCCAGTGATTTGTGGCCTGGAAGGGCATTGGTGCTGCTGTCCCTAAATTAAAGACTATGTAAAGTGACTGTGGGCTGGGAATTAGCTCAGACGTAGGGTGCCTGCTGAGCGTGCTCAAGGCCCTAACTTCAGTCTCTAGCATTAAAAAAACAAAGAAACAAAAAACAAAACAAAAGAGGGACATCAGGTAGAGGAGTGGATGAATTCAGTTTCAGACATTGTGTTCAAGGCGTTCAGTGACTAGGACAAAATGTTTAGTAGAAGTTGTAAGATAGATGGTTTTGGGAGGCCAGGAGTATTAGATTGGGCCAGCAATTCATACACAGTCATCATCAGTGCCCTTTATCATTGTTCATGTCAAAGGTGCAGGTAGAAGGGTTGGTAAATAAGAGAGTCCTATAGGATCGCCAGCATTTAAGGGCTGGGTAGCAGATGATCCCATGAAAGACACAGAGTTATGAAGAGAGTTATAAAAACAAAGGCACTAAAGGAATAAGTACAGCTGAGCATGGTGACTTGCTCCTGAGGTCCCAGCTGCTCTGGAGGCTGAGGCAGGAGGATTGCTTGAGCCCAGGAGGGCCTGTTTGGGCAACATAGACCCCCGTCTCTTAAATAAATGAATAAAATTTATGGCCTCCTGTAATGTTATTTAGAAATTAGAAACACAATCATGACTAAATTCAGTTAACTGAAATTTAAAATATATTGATTGCAAGCACACAGGAACCACATATGTATTTTCTGTGTGAAATGAGGAAATGTGGTCTTTAAATGGGAGTACGAATGGGATTTTGAGGTCAGTGGTAAAGGATTTGACTGGCTGGCTTATTTAGCATGGTACTGGGGATTGAACCCATGGCCTTTGCACTGAGGTACATCCCCCTCTCCCTGGTTGTTTTTTGTTGTTTTGTTGTGGTTTTTTTTGTTTGTTTTGTTTTGTTTTGAGACAAGATTTCATTAAGTTGCCCAGGCTGGGCCTACAATTGTAATTCTCCTGCCTCACCCTTCCAGAGTGCTTGTATTACAGTTGTACATTACCGTGCTTGACTCCTATCAAGCATTTTTGATCACTGCTTAAGTGTAGTAGTGTGGTGTACAGATAACATAGGGAATACAGATGAAGGTTGTAGGGAAACAAATAATCAGATGGATGGCCTTTTTTTGTTTTTGTTTTTAATTTACTGGCCTAAAAATACAGATGGAGACAGTGTATGGTTGAATTAATGGGTAATTTCAAGGTTGGTTATAAAGCTGCTTTGGAAACAGTAAAACCTGGTGGTGAAGAGATTATTTTCAGGGTAGGGTGGGGTGAATAGTCTTATAAAAGCAGTCTGGGTCTTTATATCAACTCACAGACCAAAATGAAGTCTGGGAGGGCACATGTAGAATACTATGAAAAAGAGTGTTAGAGGAAACTAGTATGAAGATTTAACAATTTTTGGTGTGCTGAAGATCTAAGTTTATTGGAAGAGTAGAATTCACAAAGGAAAAGATTGGTTGACTTAATTGGAGGAAAAAGGGCAAAGTTGCAGACCCTTACCTTGGGAGTAATTAACAAAATTAAGACAGCTGACTAACAGCATGTGGCAGTGTGTGGGTGTGCGAGGGGCGTATGGTATTTGCAGTCTGTATAAAAGAGTGTCCTGTGAATGGTTGTGGATGACGCAAGTGATGTACGGATACAAGAGACTGAGGATTGAGGATACCAAGGTCCTTAGCAAAGGGTTTTAGGAAATCATCTCAGTGTGGATGCCCTAATCCTCCAGGATCATGGCAGGTATTGTGCAGACCAAAATCAGTGAAATAGCTTTTGGAATTCTGTATAATAGGGACAGTAACTAGGCCTGGGGATGGTATAGATAGAGAGTAAATAGTAGTGTAGATGGAATACATTTCCACATGTAATAATAACATAATAATATCGTAGTAAAGGCACAGCTGAGATTGTTGATAAGCACAAGATGGAGTCGAACTATGGAAAAGCTGTTTAAACTGGACAGACCTCGTGTACCTCATTAGCTAATTAAGTATCTATCTAGGGAATGCCTTCCTTTGCTAGGCACTGCCTTTGCTAGACAGGGCTTACACATGCCAGGCGTATAGTACTTTATTGGCCTTTTTATGGGTTATTTCATTAAATCTCACAACAGTTTTTTCATTAGGAATTAGCCCCATTTTATAGGAGAAGAAATAGAGGTTATGGAGAGTTTAATTTCCCTAAGGTCACAAGGCTGTTAGAATGATGGAGGAACCTGTTTCTAAGCTCAGGAAGAGCCAGAGCTTTTTAAACATGCTGCTTTTTAAAACAGGGGAGGGTTTTTGCTGAATGTTCACTATGACACCATGTGCCTGCCCCATAGTTCATCCTAGAATCTGCAAGGTAAGTTTCATTATTATTATCCGGTTGTTACCAGTTTTATAATGCCCACTGGGTGAAGTTATAAGCTTAACCAATTTGGAAAAAGCCTTGTTTGAGCAACATTGAAAGAATATTCCTCTATAGGTTCATTGTATTTCATGCAACTATTTTTTATTCCTTACATTTTCTCATATTCCACTTTGATTTCTGTTAACATTTTAAAAAAAAATTTGTTTTATTCCTAAAAAATTATCGAGGTCTATTTTTGAAATCTTGAGACTGTTTATAGCATTTCAGTGACACTGTTTCGTTTTTTTGTATGTGAGCTTTTTTTTTTTATACTACGAAAGCATATTTTAATTTAAAAAAAATACTTGGAAATACTTTTCAGAACCAGGAAAACAGCTTTCCTTCCCCATGAAATAACAGGACTGTTAGTTTTCTTCGCTTAAAATTCAGTGCTTTAGGTCAGTTGGTGTTTTAAAGGAAGTGTATTACATATTCTTGTTATCTCTTCCTTCTCCCTCTTATTTTCATCCTTCCCTTTTATTGTTATCGCCTTTCCAAATCAGTCTCAGCAATTACCTTTTAATTAAATTGAACTGGTGCTCACATTTCTGTTGTAGGTAGCCTTGCCAGTCCTTTCTTAAAACAACAAGAATATTATCTCTGCTCGGTAACTGGGTGTTGCTGTTCACTTGTACTGTACTGTGAAGGAGGAGGAGAAAATTGAGGTGTAAAATAAGTCTTTTTCTAAAGGAATTAGGGACTAGGTATTAAGTATATCTTCAATTAAAAACAACGAATAAATTATAAAAAAGTTAAGCATTTTTAAATCGTGAAATTGGGGTTCTGGCTTAATACTTCATTCTTAAGTGACAAAAATGATTCACTGAGCCATATTTTTTAGGGCTCGTGAAATAGAATCAGCCAAGGGTTGCCTATCTAGTCATCTCAGTCTGAAACGTTACTACTCAGACGTCTCAAATTATCTGGTATATTGAATTCTGACAGTTGCATGTCTTGTTTGTATTTCAATTTGCTAAATTTAAAATCTTCATGTGGAGCCATGCTAGTTCTACCTTAAAAAAGAAAACACCCCTCTGCTTAAAAGAAATGGTACTTCCTGCTTTCATAAACAGTCATGTGCACAGTTTAGCAAGGCCTGATGCCTCTGGAGCTTTTTCCCTTTATAGCACCATTGAATCTCAGTCCTAACAGAAGTACTGTGAGTCTTGTGGCCTTGTTCTGAACAAAAGGGACTGGAGAAGAAAAATCTCTTGATATAAGGCTTGGAAGCAAGGGCAGGCAATCTTGGTTGTGAATATTTTCTGATTTTTCCAGAAATCAAGCAGAAGATTGAGCTGCTGATGTCAGTTAACTCTGAGAAGTCGTCCTCTTCAGAAAGGTACAGCTACATCTCTTGCATGAACAATTAATGGTGTAGCATTGCTAAGAAACAAACAGGACATATTTTTTTCCTTGTCAAGTTTGCTTTATAACGTATTGTACTGCATGCTGGTATTGTGCTGTATTGAAGACGTGTATTTGGGCAAGCTCTGCTGTTTTTGCGAAGGGTAATTGAATTTTGAAAAAATTGTGAAGCCTAATCAGCTGCAGCATGCACACCATAACCCAGCAGACCGCTGATTCGTGTGTGACAGCTGTTAAAGGCTTTAAAAAATAATTTACTGAACAAACAAATATCTTGCTTTCTTTAAGGAAATACTGTTAGATTTTCTTCCTGTATTTTGTGGTTGCTGCTGCACAGAATCACCAAGGTTATTTGTAAGATCTAGGTTTAAAATACTTGATTATTGCAGTAAGTGTTTTCTTATGTGGAAAGGGAGTGCCATTTGTAAATAGCTTAGGAATTGCAAACCCACAGATTAGTCACATTCTGAAAGAGATATGATTCTTCAAGTCTGTGCTAGGAAATGGAACAGTCACTGCATGCAGTAATGGTTCATGCCTGCAGGTAAGGACTAAATGACTCAGAAGTATTTTTAAAGCAATTATTTTAACTGTCAATCATATGATTATACCTGTAAGAAGAGATTTCATGAAAATGACTATTTTGGCTTATACAGTTAAGATTTTTTTCATCCGTGAGACTAGATAGAGTTCCTTATTTTGATAATGTAAATACTGTATTCATTTATATCTACCAAGATTATGTATAAAACATAATGTTTTAAAGTTCTCGAACAGTTGATGGTTACCTTTCTATTCATTACCTAACAGTTTATACTGAATGCTGGTATCTTGTATTTAAGGCACATTGATTTATCTTTTCCAAGGTTAATATTTAGAGTTACCTTCTTTGGTCATCAATTTAAATTTAGGAAAATACTAAGGAGAAGTAATTTGGTGATTAAAGAATGTTACGGGAGAAACAGTGAAAAAAACATGAATTGAAGGACCTACCAAATAAAATTGATTTAATGGAAGTACACTAGTATATAAAGGACATGATCTGATGGCAAAATGATCACATTCTATCAATTTATTAGTATAATTAAATGAAAAGCTTCTAGCTACAACTTAGGTAATTACCAATAAAGATGATGTTTCTGCTTTCTATAAATACTGAAAAGAGAAAAATTTACGATCATTTGTGTTTATTTTTGTGTTGCTTCTAACTTCTGGTTTGTGTCCAGCCATCCGATTTTATGCACTCTGTTTACTGAGAGAACAGTCTTCAGCCTTGTGAATATTCTGCTAGTAAAATGGTGGTGATGGGAAGGGGAAAGGATGGGAGTGTAAGTAGTGAAAGTGCCAAGTGTAAGGTTTGAGTTTAGTACTAGGAAGAATGTATTTAATGAGACAGAAGCAGTAATTATGGTAGCCTTTTGTAGTGTCATAAATTCTCTGCTGATAAAGTAAGGGTTGAACATTATGGGTGAATATTACTGAGAAACAAGTTAGGAGTGGATTAAGTTTTTCTGGTTAAAATCCATTCTATGAGGAAAGATACTCTAAAATATTTTGATTTTTATTTATTAGGTTCTTGTGATTGTTTGAAAGAAAGGGGGCACATGTCATGAATTAGAAGTTTAGGAACCAGCCACTGTGCTGATGACTATATATAGTTTTGCCAACACTTTCTTTGTTTTTTATTTTGGGGGGAGGTGTGTTTAGAGTTGTGTCTGGCAGTTGCGATGTGCTAACTTAATGGGTGATACATGTGACTTAAGGATCAGTTCAACACTTTGCAGACATAGAACTTCTTTAATGAATGTAAATATACTAAAAATAGAGAATACTCTTTATCATCCACTTTATTAATAAAGTCATACAATAGTCACATTTAGCCTTTTAATTTGTTACAAAGTATTTGAAAAATAGGAATATGAAGTTTGAAAAACAATTAATGGTCTAATAATGGTATATTGTGCCCAGGAATTTAATACTTTGAAGTGTCTTACGGCATTCTCATCACATTCTTGACTTCCTTGTTCACATTATAAGTCTTTGAATTTTTTTTTTAATTAAAGTTATAATGGTTTGAGACATGGTGTCTTAAGTATTAAGATGTTTGGGGTTTTCTTTTGGTCAGCTTTTCCATGTGTCTGAGTAGAAATGTTTCTTTCTTTGAAAAGAGAGAAAGTACTCAGCTGTGTGGTGCAGAAGTTCTGTCTGTTGCACGCCTGATTCAGGTCCTGCAGTGTGGTGATCTCTGCTGCTTCAGAGGACTGAGCAGAGAGACAGTGCTTCTAACATACAAAATGTATAACAGGCAGAACTGTGAGGTGACATTCCTAGGAATGTCTTCATCAAATATTTTCAGCCTCCAAAAGGAAATTGGTAGTCTTGTGAGAGCCAGTATTGGTTGAATTGTTTTTAGTCATACAATTTTATAAAATGGGAAAAGGAAAAAAAAACCTGCTCTATTTTTGTAGACTTTAAGAACTCCTTCATTGCACAATAAAAATATAACTTGAAGTAAAATTATTTGCTCTGGGGACTAAATTAGAAAATAGGTTATCCCAACAAATTCCAGTATCTTGTTGAAATTGATTGTTTCAGCTTTAAAGAAGTGTGGAGTAATTCTGTTCAGAATGGCTGACTCATGGGCCAGAATTAATGAGGTTACAAAAAGTTACAGTTTAGTTTTCGGTTTTGTGTTGAAGAGTGAAAAATTTCAGCTTACCTGTTTTAAAATTAAGAGCAGAGAACATTATTGAATGGATTAAGAAGCAAATTCTTGACTGTGAATAAAAAACAAGTGATGTATGTTGTGGCTAGTTAAGAGGATGGTTAAAAAAGAGGATAGAGGAAGTTCAGAGGATAATTAAAATCTGTATGGATTTTTTAGAGGGTGGATGCTAGGGACTGAACTCAGGGCCTTGCAGGTGCTAGGCCAGTGCTCTACCACTGAGCTAAATCCCCAACCCAAAGAGGAAGACATATCTGCTGTAAAATACCCTCCCTTCTGGAGGTTTTAGTAGTAAATCCTGGTACAGTTATTTCCGTTTTTCAGTTGAGTGTCCCTTCAACGAATGAATATATTCATTTTAAATGTGGAGATGGTGCTAGGCACAACTATCTACTTCCTTGGCTACCCTCATTTAATGTAAACTATAAACCGTGAATATGTAGTTGATGAGAAAAGATTTCCAGTTTTGGCTTCTTTTTGCCCTTTCTTACCTACAGCAGTACAAGGGTTTATAGGGTAAAGCAGGTTGGGAAGAGGAGTGGCAGCAATAACTATAATAGCTAGGAAAAGAGTAGTAGTTACTTACTAAACAGTGCAAATATAATTGTTACTATTATTTCTTCTTCTCCCTTGCCCCCCTTCCCTGGGAATTCTACTAGATGCTGTTTCTCAGTCCTTTATAGGAAGAGGGAAGGGAGGGAGGGGAGAAGGAGCAGAAAAGAAATGTGTATGTGTGTGTGTATGTTGGGAGGACTTTGACAGATCAGCCCAGGAAGATATCCTGAGTGAAAAGATGTTTTGCTGTACTAAAAATGTTGTCATACATAGTATTGCTGGTTTTTTTTTTTTTCAGTGAATTCTGGTAACAAAAGTGTCTTTCTTTCTTTCTTTCTTTTTTTTAATTGAGTGCTGGGGATCAAACTCAGGGCCTTGCACTTGCTAGGCAAGCACTTGGTAGGCAAGCGCTCTAAGCATTGAGCTAAGTCTCCAGCCCCAAAACTGTATGATTCTTAACAAAGATGAGTTGAGCCCATAGTATTCACAGCTTTCATTTTCTAGTCCATCTGGGCCAAACCCAGGGAGGTCTGAAGAGTTTGAGATGTGGGAGTCTGAAAAGCTGAGAACCTACATTTACATCTGCATGTGCTATTGTTAAGTGTGAATAAATGTTGAATTAGTCAAGCCCACCTTTGATTAAAAGCTAATAACTAAATAACAATGCCCTTTAGGTTTGCATTTTCTGAAGGAATGGGCACCAAAAGGATCATTACTTTATGTGGGGAGGTATTTGACATTTTTAAAGAGTTACAGAGGGGCTCCCTGTACTGGAATAGATAAAAAATGCTGGTCTCTTTCATTAGCATCCCAGGTATCTAGCAGATACTTAATTTATAGGTTGCTAGCTGCTTTGATCAGGAAAGGAAAAAAAAGGGAGAAGAACAAAGGATCAAGTAGTATTATGTTATGGCCTATATTCTATTAGGACTGAATAAACAAAACTGGTGAGAAGTGATAGAGATTGTGTATTATCCCTCCCCTAGTAAAAAGTCATTTTAAACAACTCAACCTGTGCTATTTTGTGTGTGTTGGTTGTTTAAAGTTTGTTAAGCAAAGAGCATATGATAATGATGAACGGATGCAGAAAGAAAACAAATCTGGAAGAATAAAGACAATGGGAGTGAATTTAAAAAATATGGAAGGAATCAAATGAGAGTATTTGATGGAAAGGATCTAAGACCAAGATATCCTTCATTTCCTCTTGAGTGTGTTATCTCAGTGTGTTCTTGTGGTAAACCAAGAACAGTTATAGGAGGAGAGCCAAAGATTGAATTCTGCCCCCTCCCCACACCTCCTTTCTAACCTGAAGAACAGGTCAAACATTTTTTTTTCTTTTCCTAGTCTCCTCTCTGCCACTGTTACCTGTATTTCTCTGCTTGCAGGTTAGATTTTTTTCTCGAATGGTAGAATAAGTTAACTAAATTGATGTAGTGGCTGATTGTGATGTTTCCTCTTCACTCAATTCCTTTTTTTTTCCCTTCACTCCTTATGCTTATTTTAAATTTCTGTTTAATTTTTTATTACTATTTTAACGAAGATACATATGGGAAAGTGCACAGATTGGTTTTTTTTTTTTTTTTTTTTTTTTTTTTTTTTTTTTTTTTTTTTTTTTTTTTTTTTTTTTTTTTTTTTTTTTTTTTTTTTTTTTTTTTTTTTTTTTTTTTTTTTTTTTTTTTTTTTTTTTTTTTTT
>PVJO010006542.1:0-22914 GCA_004026905.1 Hystrix cristata | reverse complement strand
GATCATTATGAAATCCAGCTTTTTCATTTTTGTTTTATTTTGTGTGTGTGTGTCGGGGGGGAGTGGGCAACTAAAATCTTTGTCAGGCACAAGGCCAGTAAGATTTTCTGCTAGATTTACTTTTGGAAATTTTTGTTGTCATTTTTTGTTTTTTAAGACAGGATCTTGCTCTGTGTGTAAGATGGTCTTGAGCTCAATCCTCCTGCCTCAGCCTCCCACGTGCTGGGATTACAGGCATGTACCACTATGCCTAGTTTTACTTTCAGAAGTTTTAGGCTATAAATATTTGCCTGTAATTCATTTTGGGTTTAATATTAAGGTGAGGATTGTGATTACTTCTTTCACATGGCTATTCAATTGTTTATATTTTTGAACGTTGTATAAATAGAAACCCTTGGTATGCACTTTGGACAGTCATCCTCCTAATGTTACCTGTGTGAGATTCATCCATGTTGTGTGTAGTTGTAACTGATTCAGTCTCGTTGCTTTATAGTATTCTTTTGGGTGGGAGTGGTTTGAGACACAGGGTCTCTCTGTCTGTTTAGACTGGCCTTTAACTAACTCACTGTGTAGCCCAGGCTAGCCTTGCAGCTCACGGTGGTTACTCCTGCCCCAGCCTCCCAAGTGCTGGGATTACAGGTGTGTGCCACTGCTCCTGGTCACAGTAGTCTTTATATGGATATACTTCCATTTACTTATCTACTTTACTCTTGATGAACATTGGGGTTATCTGTAGTTCGTGGCTATTAGGAATAGTGTTGGTATGAGCAGTTGTGTATGTGTCATTTGGTAAATGAACCTGTGCATGTATTTCTCCTGAGTCTTTTCCTGGGAGTGCAGTTGCTGAGCTTTAGTGGGTATTGCCAGTTTTCCAAAGTGAAGGAACCAGTCTGTATTCCCATCAGCTGTGCTCTGGTTCTTGGCAACTTGGCACTGTATACTTTTTCTCTTCCATTTTTCCCTTTTCCTCATTCTCCTTGTTAGCATCCTGCTGTGTAGGCCATCGACACCCGGTGTTGGGGTTTTTTTGCGGGGGTGCTTACTGGGGATTAAACCCAAGCCCTTCACAACTGAGCTATATCCCTAGCTTTTTTTTTTTTTTTTTTGGTAAAGAGACAGAATCTTTCTAAGTTGCCAAATTGCCCTGGCTGGGCTTGAATTTGTAATCCTCTTGCCTCACCTTCCCAGAGTGCTACAATTACAGGTGTGTGCCAGCACATGTAGCTAGTTTGGTTTGTTTTGGGAGGATTAGAAGCTGGCAGGGGACTATTTCTGAGTACAGTCACAGGGTTGTTAATTGAGTTGGTTGCCAAATGAAGAATTGTGTACGGTATGTACATTACAATATTCAGAAGAAAGAAATGGACAAAGGAAACTCCAATTTGAAGACTTTGCTTTTATTTGTATAACTTTTTTGGGCAGAGGGTAGAGACAAGGTCTTGCTATATAGTTCAGGCTGGCCTTGAACTCACTATGTAGCTGAGGTGTATAACTCTTACATGCAGTTTTATAATACACAATAGGATATAAAACTGCAGTACTGTATAATCAGCAGAAAGTACAGTACTGTATAAACAAGGTGTACTGTACAAAAAGATTGAGGATCTATAAACAAGATGTAGAGAACTGTACAAAAAAAAAAAAAGAGGCTTAAGTCTGAACATTGTGCCTGGGTTGTAAGGACAGTTGTTAAAATACATAGGTTGTTAAAAGAGGAATATCTCCACTGACTTTCATGAAAGAGATCATCATTAGAGGTTTTAATTAGAAAAGGGCCATAGGGTGTGGTCTTGGGAGGTATTGCTCTCCCACAGACTTACAATGTTTTAACAGGTCCCGTAGGCCCTGTGCATTGACATTAGTTTTCAGATTTGGTTTTAATAGCAAAACCTTATTACAGTAACTCCCTGACTTACAAACATTCAAGTTGTGAACTTTCACAGATAAGAAGGGACCTTGAATTACCAACATTCGTAGGTGCAAACAAATCATCGAAATGTCTACTGGGCATTGTTAGAGTTGTGCTCCTGAGTGCTTACTGCACAGTGTGGTAGTGTACAGTAATACAGTGCTCAGGCTCAGAGCCCAGGATGTCTGGAAGCAAGAGGAAGGGACTGCTAGGAAGTGCAAAACTTCACATTGTATGTTCGTGTTAAAGGTATGTAAAGATGCACTTTGTCAGGCTTATGAACAAATTGGACTTGAACGTTCTCCTCGAATGAAGCACTCATTCGTAAGTCAGAGAGTTACTATAGAAGGTTTCATTTAAACCTTATTAGAAATAGAACTTGGTTTGGGAACTGGGGAAGTAGATCAGAGGCTTAGTCATTGGTACTCAGCTGTGTCACCCCGAGACCCCCCCTTTTTTGAGCTCTCAGTCTTTCTACTTGAGAAGTGTTGAAGGAAGTAGGCTCTCTTAGGTATGAGCAAGAAATGACGTTTTTGATATCTTCTGAAATGTTTATACATGGTCTCTAAAATTTCTATAGCTTAAACCTAAATAAAGTGTAATGTTATTTAATTTCTGGTGAAAAATCTAGACAGTTATCATCTATCTTTCTATCGATCATTTTTATTTGATTTACATGGAATACTTTCTTAATCACTGTTACCAATATAAACTGATTATGCCCAATTTCTGATGCTTCTTCAGAGGGTTGTTCACATTACAGCCAAAGCAAATCTTGTAGAACACAAATCATGTAGGTCACACTGTCTTCCTGTGGTTCCTGGGATAAAGGGAAAATGTATCTGGGCCAACGATCATCTGTGCTCTGTTTGTGGTCCTGGTCTCCTTGTCCAGCCAGTCTCACAATTTTCTTACTTCAGTCAGGTATCCCACCATCTCAAGCAAGCCCTGCCCAGGTCATATGATACCTTTTATAAGCCCATCCAGGTTTATGTACCTCCTGATAGCATTTGTTACACCTGGGTGTATCTATCAGTGGTCTACTAGCTGACTATTGTTAGCCTCAGGTTATGATCCTACATACACAAGCTCTTCCGTGACAAAATGTAGAAGTGCTTCATTCCAAAATGAAAACAAGATAAATATTATCATTGTAGTTTACAAATTATAAACTGTGGGAGGACTATTTCTGTTGTAAATTACTAAACTAGAGTCATAGCTGATTTATGTTAGCTATCACCAAGTGTCAAGATTACAAATCTTAGGTTATTCTATCACTATAAAAATTAGTTTATTGATAATTTTTTATATTTGTTTTAATGAAAACTGCAAATCTGAATACTTCCCATGTTTGTGCCAAAAAATAGCAACATTAAACCATAACCACTGGTTTGGTGTATCACTTCGATGGTTTTTGTCACATTTGTAGTACACATTGTACTGATACTTAATATTATACCCTTTTTTAACATCTAATTTTGGTGAAATACATATAATATGAAATCTTTTTTTTTAAATTTTTAAATTATTTCTACCAGGAATATGTATTGGTACATTATATACATAATGATCATAATCAACATGGTGATTTTGTACCTGTACATGATACATCTTGGTTTTCCCCCCTCTTCCCCCCACTTCCCCTCCCCTCCCTTCCATTCACCCACCCCTCCCTATTTGCAACAAGTGTAGCTACACTTTACCATTTTTTCCCGTTTCATCTTACTTTTCTTTTAACCTTCTTCTTTATCCCCCTTTTCCCTATCTAGTTCTCCCTTTTGAATACTATCTCTCTTTGTTTTTTTTAAACAAAATATCTATTCTACCCCTTTGTCCTTATTTACACTTATGGTTTCTCATATCAGAGAAACAATTTGATGTGTACTAATAAGTGTCTGATTTATTTCACGTAATAGTATGTTCTCCAGGAACATCCATTTACATACAAATGACTCTAGCTTATCCTTTTTTATGGTGGTGTAGTACTCCATTGTGTAGAAAAACCACATCTTTTTTAGCCATTCATCAGTTGTTGGGCATTTAGGTTGTTTCCAAGACTTAGCTATTACAAATTGTGCTGCTAATGAACGTGGTGGTGCATATATCACTGTGATATGATGATTTTAATTCTTCTGGGAAGATACCCAGCAGAGGAATAGCTGGGTCAAATGGAACCTCTAGTTGTAGTTTTCTGAGGAATCTCCACACTGATTTCTGCAGTGGTTGGACCAGTCTACATTCCCACCAACAGTGGAGGAGGGTTCCTTTTTCCCCCGCAGCCCCGTCAGCACTTGTTATTGGTTGATTTCTTGATAATAGCTTTTCTTTCTGGAGTGAGATGGTATCTTAGTGTTGTTTTGATTTGCATCTCTCGAATGACTAGTGATGTTGAACATTTCTTCATATATTTATTTGCCATTTTTATTTCTTCATCTGAGAAATGTTTATTCATTTCAGATGCCCATTTTTGGATAGGGTCTTTAAATTTGGGGGGATAATATGAAATCTTTAATTGTTTTGAAACCTAATCTTTTTAAAAAGGAGTCTTTGTATTTTACCTAAAATGGAAAGAAAGTATCATTTACCTTGAAAAAGAGTGACTACCAAATCTAAGCTTTATCTGTGTGTTCCCGTTTATAGGGGAGATTAAACTGGCAAGTGATGACTCTTTATGAAAAGAGGCATTAACTGTGTATTAGCACCAACATGAGGTTTGTGTTTGATACATTCAGATTGAAGCAACCTTGGGGAAAAAAGTAACTTTCTTGGTATGAGACTGGGTCCCAGATAGCACCAAAGATCGTTATGTATACCAATGGTAGCACTTCCTCTTTACTTTGGAATCTTTTCCTCTTGAAGTATGATACATCATTATGAATTAATTAGGGACTGTTTTGAACAAATATGAGCAGCTATTATTATCATAGTGGCAACAATAAAAAAATTACTTTTGACAACCATAGTATAGAGATTCCTTTCGTAGCAGAATCTCTGACTTTTTGGGATGGGGTGCTGGGAGTTAAACCAAGGCCCTCATGTATTTTAGGCAAGTTCTCTATCACTGAGCTACTTTACATCCCTAGTTCATTTTATTTATTTATGTATTTATTTTGAGACAGTGTCTCATTGTATAGTCCACGCTGGCTTTGAACTCACGGCAATCCTCCTGCTTCAGCCTCCTCAGTGTTGAAATTATAGGTGTATGCTACCATGCTTGGCCCATTTTATTTTTTTATTTTAACAGATAGGGGCTTGCTAAATTGCCGAGATTGTCCTTTAATTTGTAATCCTGCTGCAGCCCCCTGAGTAGCTGTGATTTACAGGCGCTCTCCACCACATCCTGGCTGAAGCAGAATCTTTAATGTCCCAGGAGTTGGAAGAAATGAAGACTAATTTTAGTAATTATATTTGTTATCCATCCACCTAGCATTTATCAGCAGCTGCTATACACTAGCCAGTCATTGTTGAGAGTCATAAAAAAATGCAGTATTTCTGCAAACTGTTGGTGTACAGAGTTTGTACAGAAGTGCACTGATGAGTGAGCATCTTGCTCCTGTACAACATGGTTTATTTCTTGGGCCTGCAGTGCTGTATCATGGATGGCAGCACAGGGGTGAATCTTGACACCTCTGGAGAGAATTGCATATAACCAGTGATTGCATTTTTGGGAAGCTTATTTTAAAAGTGCAGAATAGTATTGAAAGGGTTACATATGCAGTTGCCTGCCAAGACCACATTAAATGAGTGACTGCTGATCAGCTCTGGCAGATTACTGCCGTGTGGAAATAGGTCAAGGTTTAGGAGAAGCTGAAATTTTGGATTTTTGTGTAAAAAATCTCTCCACTGATGGTACAAATTACAAAGCAAACACAACAGCCTCAAGTGAGTATCTGATGCTTGGTTTCAACGCATGTTAAATTTTTTTTTCCTGTCCTTTAAAGTTCAGTAAGATATCAACTGTTAGGGAAAGGAAAAATCCCTTGGTAAGTACAGATTTCTTAAATTGGGTATGATTTGTTCTACAAATATTTAATACCCATGTGGTGAAACTTTAAGCTTTTATAAATTGAAAATTATATGCACACGGAAGAAACTGTTCTGTCTGTAATACTCCACCTCATCCCTTTTCTCTTCTCCCTTTGTCCTCCTTTTTTCTTTTTCTTCTCCCCTTTCTCATTCCCTTCTACACAGAAAAAACAGTGAGGCAAAGTTGAAGACTACCTACAATGCAGTAGAAAAAGGCTCAGAGAAAGTGGAGGTCAGGGCAAAAGGTTGTGATAGAGAAGCTACACACTCAGATATGTGATATTTACTCTGCAACTACTAAAAGTGACTAACAGATTTGGCTTTGCTTCCCGATAGCCAAATAAGGACAAAAAGTAACATCGCCCCTACCCCCCCCCCCTTCTTTAAATCAGTAAGGAGAAAAGTTAGTACTTTCTCCGGGAAGAGAATCAAACTTTTCATCCAACTTAATTGTTACTATTTTAACATAACTTTTAATTTTGGTTTTTATTTTTTGAGACAGAGTCTTACTATGTAGTACATGCTAGCCTCAAACTAATGGCAGTCCTCCTGCCTCAACCTCTCGAGTGCTGGGATTATAGGCATACGCCACCAAACCTGGCTCTTAACATGACTCTATTTATGTATCTTGAAATATAAATGCTTATTTATTTTAGAAATGTTTTCAGTCCAGTGTTTTGTTTTAGTAGACCTGTCAAAACAAGCAGGTATACTTTAACAACACCATCACCAACAATAAAACGCAACATCATACTAATGAATTATTTTGGAATTGGCTTTTTTATGTAATATTATTTATACAGGTCTTCTTACATAGTTTAATAATCTTCAGCAGAGCCCTCTCCCTTGCCCCTGTGCTTTTGCTTTGGTAGAGAAGTACTCTACCACCAATGTTACATGCCAGATAACTTTTTAAGAAAAATTTGAGACAAGCTCTCACTAAGTTGCCTTGGTTGGCCTTGACCTTGTGATCCTCCTGTCTCGGTTTACCAAGGAGGTGAGATTATAGGCATGTGCCACCGTGCCTGACACAAGAGGACCTTTAAATCTACGCCCTTATTTAAGATTCCCACAGTTGTGTTTTTCTGGGTGTTAGTCAGATGACACTGAGCAATATGCTAGACAGTGCTGGGTTACCAGTCTCTGCCCTGTAGCTCTTTCCTCCGGTAAAGCCAGATGGTACTGTGGTATGCTTTCTGTCTCTCTGTGTGCAAAGGTGAAATTGAAGTCTGTACACTTCTTATACTTAGCCAGTTGTGAATCATTTAAGGCATACTTAGTGTGCCATTGATAAAATGTTAGTGACGTAATCAATGAGAAACAAGTCTGAATATTCTGTTTTTGCTAATGAATCTTAATTTTGTAAGTAATGTTAGAAAGTGATGTGATCCAAGCTTCTCACTTCAGACAGATGACAAAACAATCAACACAGATGGTTAGCGTTTTCTTTTTCTTTTTTAAAAAAACTAATTTTTTGAGACGAGGTCTTGCTGTGTAGTTCAGGCTGGCCTTGAACTCACTGTGTAGTTCAGGCTGTCTTAGCACTGGTGGCTATCCTTCTGCCTCAGCCTCCCGAGTGTTGGGATTACATGTGTGTGCTACCACACCCTGCAGCTTGCGTCTCCTGCCTTCCTCCCTCCCTTCTTTCCTTCCTTCCAGATGTGCATAAATTATAAGCTCCTGTAAGTGTCCTTGTTAACCAAGACCTTGTAGTTGTTCAGTGAGTTTTCTGTAATGTTATTTTACTGCAAAATTTAATCACCTTTATAGTCAAGACCTTCCCATTTTCCTCTCTGGAATTTGAGTCTTTTTTTTCTTTTTTTTTTTTTTTAAGGAGAGCGTGATACTCTCTACAGTTTCATGAATCCAAGATCTAGATTGTTCAAGTTACCCTTTAGGCTTCGGAAACAGCATGTGAGAAGACAGGATAGAGAGAAGTGTCACGGTGCTGTTTTGAAACTCTTAATTCCATAAGGCTGGGAAAGAGTTGGGAAAAAAAAGATGGAAAGATAGAGTAGGAGATTGTGTTCAGGTGGCACTGAAAGGCTTTAGCAAAGGAGATTTTTGCCAGTATTTATTGATTGATTGATTAATGCCAGGGATTAAACTCAGGGGCTTGCGCTTGCTAGGCAAGCACTCTAACCACTGAGCTAAATCCCCAGCCCCTTTGTCAGCATTTAAAACATGCAGTGCTCCTATGCGTATATGGTAAAGGTCTTTTAACGGAAGTTTAAAGAAATGGACTTTTTCCTCTAGTGTGGAAGGTTGTAAAATAGACATGATGATGGGATGTTAGGAAGTAGACCTGATGATAGGATGTTACTTAACTGCTCTGAAAATGGGTGCCGAAATTATGGCAGTATTTGCTATTAGAGTTTGAGAAGGTGGGCATGTTACTTGACACTGGGAATATTAAGCATTGAAGTCAACTACCAGCAGGGACTGACAAATCTATTTAAGGCTTTAAAAAGAGAGTCGTTCTTTATTTGGATGGGAAGATGTACTCCTTTGTAAGGGCAGGTGGCTGACCTGTTTTGAGTATTATTTTTTTCTGTTTTATGTAGTTAATCATGATCAGAGGATTCCTAATTTAGTGATTTGAGATGGTTATCTGAACTTTTATTTATTTATTTTTTTAAGACAGAGTCTCGATTTTTAAAAAAATTTTTTACATTGTATACATAATGATCATAATCAATATGGTTATTTTTAAAAATTTTTTATTATTTTTACCAAGAACATGTATTGGTACATTGTATATGTAATGTTCATAATCAACATGGTTATTTCGTACCTGTACATGAATACCTTGGTTTCCTCCCTCTTCCCCTACCCTCCCTTCCATTCCCCCACCCTTCCCTATTTGCACAGGTTTATTTACATTTTTCCATTTTTTCCCTTTCTTCTTACTTTTCTTTTAACCTTCCTTCTTCCCCCTTTTCCCTATCTAGTTCTCCTCTCTTTTGAATATTTTTTTTTAAAATATAATAATCTCTTATACCCCTTTGTCTTTATTTATTTATGGTTTCTCATATCATAGAAACAATTGGATGTGTCCTCATGAGTGTCTGATTTATTTCACTTAATAGTATGTTCTCAAGGTGCATCCATTTACCCACAGATGGCTCTAGTTTGTCCTTTTTTATGGCAGAGTAGTACTCCATTGTGTAGAAAAACCACATGTTCTTTAGCCATTCATTAGTTGTTGGGCATATAGATTGTTTCCAAGACTTAGCTATAACAAATTGTGATGCTATGAACATGGTTGTGCATATATCGCTGTGGTATGATGATTTTAATTCTTCTGGGAAGATAAAAGCAGAGGAATAGCTGGATCAAATGGAACCTCTAGTTGTAGTTTGCTGAGGAATCTCCAACACTGATTTCCACAGTGGTTAAACCAGTCTACATTCCCACCAACAGTGGAGGAGGATTCCTTTTTCCCCACAGCCCTACCAGCATTTGTTATTGGTTGATTTCTTGATAATAGCTGTTCTTTCTGGAGTAAGATGGAATCCTAACGTCGTTTTAATTTGCATCTCTCAAATAACCAATGATGTTGAACATTTTTTCATATATTTATTTGCTATTTTTATTTCTTTGTCTGAGAAATGTTTATTCATTTCAGATGTCCATTTTTGAATAGGGTCTTTAAATTTGGGGGGTTTGATTTTTTTGAGTTCTTTATATATTCTAGATGTTAGAGCTTTGTCTGAGGGACAGCTGGCAAAAATTTTTCCCCAGTCTGTAGTTTTTTGCCCCACTCTATTAGTAATTTCTTTTGCGGTGCAAAAGCCTTTTAATAGGGTGTGGTCCCAAGCGTTTATTTTTTTGTATTGTTTCCCATGCAGTATGGGTTCTGTTCATAAATTTTTTTGCAACCCCTATGTCTTCGAGAGTTCTTCCTATTTTTTTCTCCAGTAGATTCAGTGTTTCTGTTTTAATGTTTGGATCTTTGATCCACTTTGATTTTAGCTTAGTACATGGCGAGAGACATGTATCTAGTTTTAGTTTTCAGCATGTGGCAAGCCAGTTTTTCCAGCACCATTTATTAAAGAGGCTGTCTTTCTTCCGGTGAGGGTGTTTGGCTCCTTTGTCGAAGATGAGGTATTTGAGTGTGTTTGGAGCTGTTTCTGCATCTTCTAGCCTGTTTCATTGGTCCTCAGGTCTGTCTTCATGCCAGTACCATGCTGTTTTTATCACAGAAGCTTTATAGTATAATTTCAGGTCAGGGACTGTGATGCCCCCTGCCTTATTCCTGTTGCCCAGGATTGTTTTTGCTATTCTTGGCCTCTTCTGGTTCCAGATAAGTTTCATGATTGCCATTTCTAATTCTGTGAAGTCTGTTATTGGTATTTTGATTGGAATTGCATTAAATCTGTATAGTAATTGAGGAAGTATGTCCATTTTCACTGTGTTGGTTCTTCCTACCCATGAACATGGGATATCTTTCCATTGTCTGAAATCCCTTTCAGTTTCCTTTTTTAGAGTTCTGTAGTTTTCAATGAAAAGATCTTTTGCTTGTTTCGTTAGATAGATTCCTAAGTATTTCATTTGTAAATATATGATATTAGTCAGCTTTCCTATTCCTGAGACACAATATCCAAGACCCACAACTTAAAGAAGGAGAGGTTTACAGGTTTATTTGGGCTCACAGTTCAGAGGATTCAGTCCACAGTCAGCTGGCTTCGAAAGAAAAACATCATGGTGAAAAGACTTTCCTTGACAACTGTGAATAACCAGGTACCCTGAAGCTCACTTCTTAAAGTGTTTCAAAGGGGTTTTACCCTTTTCCATCTTTGAGCTTTTCACTGGTACAATCTGGCCAGTTTCTGAGATGCCTTCAAATCATCTTTCCTGTTGGTCCTGATGCAAAGTTTTGGCTTCTTTTTTTGCGGGTGGTGGTGGTGATGGTGGTGGTGGTAGTGCTGGTGTTCGAATTCAGGGTCTTGCACTTGGTAGGCAAGCATTCTTCCACTTGAGCTGAATCCCTAACCCTGCTTCTTTTCAGCAACCACAGTCCTTGTCATTCAGTTCTGATTTTTTTGCTGCTGATTCTCACTATACACTAAGTTCCTGACTTATGAACAAGTTCCTTTCTGGGAGAATGTTCGTAAGTCAAATTCATTTATAAGTCTAATAAAGTGAGCCTTATATACCTTTGACATAATTATGCAATATATATTGCTTTGCACTTCCTAGCAGTCCCCTTTATACCACCACTGCTCTTCTACTTGAGTCCAGACATCCTGGGCTCTGACTGACCCCTGTACTACTTACACTATCACACTGTACAGTAAGCACACAGCAGCAGAACTGCAGTGGTGTCTGGCAGACACATGAGCTACTTCCTTGATTTGTTCACATTTATGAATGTTCATAATGTGAGATCCATTCATGTCTGAAAGTTTGCAACTCAAAGGTTTTTTATGTTGGGGACTTATTATAAATCTGGCTGAAAGCGGTCAGCAGCATCCATGCCATACCCTGAATGATGACTTGCCTTGAAATTTTCTTTGCCAAATTACTTAGTCTAGTGCTCTTAATATTAGTCTTTACAGAGTCTGAAGACATGGGTGAGGGGACCACACACATAAAAACCAAAAAAACAAACCATACATTATCTCTCGTTCAGTTTCTGATAAGAGCCCTTGTTCCCAGCTGAAACTTCCTGAGTCTTGCCTTTGCACTGCACATTCCTGTCAGCATTCTGGTCTGCTCAGCTCTCACCAGAATTACCTGTCAAGCATTCTAAAGGTTCCCCAACTAGCATTTCTTTAACCAGTTCCAGAGGATTCCAGACACATAGTTAGGTATAGAACAGCAATAATAGGGGCTAGGGATTTAGCTCAGTGGTTAGAGTGCTTGCCTTGCGAGCGCAAGGCCCTGAGTTTGATCCCCAGCACACACACACACACAAAAAAAGAACAGCAATAATCCTGCTCCTGGTACCAATTTTCTATATTATCAGCTTTTCTGTCTCTGAGATACAATACCTGACACCCACAACTTCAAGGAAGAGGGGTTAAATTTGGCTCATGGTTCAGGGGATTCAGTCCATGGTTGGCTCGTGCCAGGGCAGAAACATAATGGTGAAATGGCATAGCAGAGGTGGTCTGCTCACTTCGTAGCATTGGGGAAACAGAGAAGGAAGGAGCTGGAGATAAGAATATACCTTGCAGGTCACACAGACACAGACACACACAAACACACACACAGCACACACGCACGCCTCCTTCTAGTGATGAAGCTCTTTTGACCAGACTCCAGCACTGAACGTGAAACTTTTGGGGGATATTTTAGATCTAAACCACAACAAGTACCATTTTTATAAATGGTTTAAAATACTCCTCTTACTGTTCTAACTAAGAGTATGCTAAGGCAAAAGTTGAGTTTCTTAAATATTTAGTTTTAAAGTGAAAGAGAAAAAATTTGCAAATCTTTTTTTTTTTTTTTTTGGTGCTGGGGATTAATCTCAGGGTCTTGCACTTGCAAGACAAGTGCTGTAACCACTGAGCTAAATCTCCAGCAAATCTTATGCTGATAAAAGAGACAAAAATAATTTATCATTGATAGTATGCAACATTCACCCATCTCCTACCCATTCATCATCCACCCATATACACCTGTCACAGATTCTGGCCTCAGTTGCCATTCAGTTTTAGCCAGACCTTTAAAAAAAAAAAAATTCCAAAATTCTTAGTTGAATTCCTTTTCTGGTGAAGTTCACTAGTGATTAGTAAAGTATTCTTTAATCACAGAATGAATAAAAATAAGAACATCCATATCCTGGGACCAGAATAATCCTTAACATTCTAAAAGAGTCCTTGTTTTTATGGAGAGCTGAAGGTTTAGAGTTACTAAACCTTAGTTTATAACATAGTTCAAAAGAACTGGTTTGACTAGTTTCCTTTCTCTTCTTCAAGAAAACCAAGAATGGAGGTTGGCTAGCAAGTGCAAGGCCTTAATTTCCAGCACCAAAAAAAAAAAAAAAAAAAAAAAATTTAAACCATCTTAGTACTGTTCTCTTACTTCTTCTCTGGCCATGGAAGAAATAACTTAAATACCTTGTGTTTTATGGAACATGTTCTCATTCAGTTAGTTTAATTCTTTAAGAAGTCCTTCAAGTATATAGTATAGATGACTCAATTCCCATTTCATAGCTAAGAAAACCAGAAATTCATGCTCTAATGTCATGTACCAGTTAGCTGTACAGGTTCCTTCTTCCCCTTCCCTGTCTTTTGTACAGGGCTAGGGATGGAATACAGGGCCTCACATGTGCTAGACAAGTGCTCTACACAGATCTGCACACCAGTCCTCTAGAGGTGCTCTCAGAGATATGCTTTGTAACTCTAAACACCTCTGTATTAGAGTGCATTGTTTGAATACCAGCAATAGCAAGTATTTTAATGGACAAGTGTCCTGCATGGCACGGCACACATGTAATATGAGTGAGTGCTCTTGGGGTCTTTCTTCTCCTAACTTGGGCACAGACCATAGTGTAGGTAGAGGTCAGGAGCACTGCCCTCAGCTGTGAGAGAGCAAATGTAACCAGCACTCATGGACAGAATTCTCATTGTTGGTGTCTTCTCCTCTTGTATGGTCCAGCTTGTTTTGACATTGGACTTTTTAGTTACAAATCTTTTCTCTCTGAAGAGAACTATGCAGTTTCTTAGGTAAGAGGACTGGTATTTAAGTATAAATGTGGCTGTGACCCTTTATGAATATAAAATTAGCATCCTTTCAGTAGCAGCCTTTATCGGGGGATGATCAGAAAGCTCATTAATACAGGCAATTCAAAGACCAATAATTAAACTTCATTTTTATAGCCACGTAATACATTTTTAAGCATTATTAGATTGTCATATTTTCTTTAGTTAATAATTGACAACTTTGAACAGTAAGATGAAGTAAAAACCAAAAGTTTAGGTTTTTATTTTATTTTTGGTGTAAGATGATTCTTGTAGCTATGTAGGCATTACAGCAACTTTGATGATCAGTGATCTCCTTTAGGGTCATCATTGTTTACTCAGTCTTCCTGCTTTTACCTTTGTTGAGTAGTAAGCCTTTTTCCAGTACCCTTGTTTGTTCATCCTCATAGCAGTATTACCATCTTTATTTTATAGGTAAAGAAAAACTGAGACTTGGAGATTGCTTTTTCCCTAGCCACAGAACTGAACAGTTTTAAAAGTACCTTCTTTTATAACACAGAATATATTAGTATTTCATCTGTAGAGAAAAATAGATAATGGGAAAATAAAGGATCTTGGCAATATTAAATACAGGTTGCGTATCCCTTATCAGTGTTTGGGACTCTAAGTGTTTTTTTATTTTAGAACATTTGTGTGTATGTATCTTGGAGCTGGGACCCAGATCTAAACATTAAATTTATTTATGTTTTACGTATACAGTACTTCATACACATAGCCTGAAAGTAATTTTAGACAGTATTTTAAATTTGTGCATGGAACAAAGTTTCATGATGCTGAATTTTTCACTTGTGCTGTCATATTAATGCTCGAAATATTTCAGAATTTGGAACCTTTCAGATTTGGGGCTTTCAGATTAGTGATGTTCAACCTGTATTTTAAAAAGTTACCAACATGCAGCATTGTGCAGTAGTTTTAAAGCCTAGACAGACGATTTCCATTCTACTTCACTGGATTACCAGGACCTTCCATTTTTTTCTCTACAAAACACTGAATTTGGATGATCTTAAGAAGCTTAAGCCCACCCCAGGAGAAACAGGACCCAATATTTACAGTTTGTATCTTTCCTCATTTACTTGCTTCTTGAAGGCATATGAACTGTGAACCTTTCATGCAAAGGGGAGAATGTTCTTTACCTGGAATGTTCTTCACTCATGAGAAAGTGTCACTTGGGTGGAATTCTTTTTTTCCTGATAGGTCTGGGCAAATAAAAAATTACTGTCACTAACTGGCAACCTATTGAAATTGGTAAAATTTATAGTGGTCTTTAGTACTCAAGATATCTTCCACTGAAATAATATACTTATTCTTTAGTACAAAAGATTTCTTTCTTTTTTAAAAAAAATTTTACTTCAATGGTACATTTTAGGTGTACATAGTGATAACACTCATCGTAGGGAATTTGTACCTGTGCATGATATATCTTGTTGCTTCTTTTTTTCGTGTTCCCCTCCCTTCACCCAAAAGGTTTCTGTCTTTGATTAGTCAGGAGTCTGGGAGAAAAGATGAAGAAATAAAGGCAGTGATTCTCAGTTTCTTTTTTAGTTTCTCCATTATCCAAATGTTGACCCTTCTTCAGGGTCTCTGTTTTAAGTCTGTTGCTCTTCTCATCTGTATTCTGTCTGGAGATGATCTCATCTGTTTCCATGGTGCCAAGTACCATCTGCGTGCTGGTGACTCCCACATTTGTATCTGCAGCTCTCTATTCGTAGCTACAGATGTATATTTCCAGCTGTCTGCTTTACATCATTACCTAAATGTCTTTTGACATTTCAGATTTAAAGGGCCCTAAACCAAACTCATTATCTTGTTTAATCCCTCCTGCCTGTAGTGACAGATAGGTTACATGGCCAGTCTGTACTTCACTGACTTTTTTCTCTTGTGAAATGTGGTTTCAGGGGGAAGGAGAGGTTTATGGTTCCCGTTAGGGTCTCTGGGATTGGTGACAAAAAATACTCAGTGCATAACTCTGAGGGTCTCCGAGGGTTTAAATAACATCATAAATATTGAAATATAAAAAGAGGCAACAGCCTGCTTCCTGAGGCCTCTGTATAAGGATGGAAGGAAGTTCCCTAATTGTAGCCCAGTAAATAGTAAGAATTTTTACAAAGATGTCTGTATAACCTTCCTGCTTTTCTTTCAGCAACTATTTGAGCCATTATCATTTCTGCTTGACTTCTTGTTCATGTTATTTCTTAATTGCCAGCCTCTTCAACAGTGGGGCCTGATTGCTTTACCCTGCCTCATGGTGACCTGGGGATTACCCTTCTATCTATAAAATTTTGTCATTCTTCTCATTTTAATTTTTAAAAGTATCTCCAGACTTGAAAGCCCTCGAGTTATTTTATCTCCTCATTTTACTTCATAGTCAACATCTGGTCACTGGATGCCACTGATTTTTTTTTTTTTTTTTTTCCTCCCCAAAAGTCCTCTCCAAATCCCCCTGCTCTTAATTTCAGCTGAAGGTACTGCTTTTAATTAGCCATTTCTTGCCTCTGGCTTCAAATGTTGCTGAGTCTGTTTCCTGTCATTAACCTCTCTCTTCCTGTGCCCTCTGTGTCCCCTGCTGGCTTAACATTCCTAAACAAGACTCCTGAATGTGGCTTATGAAGGTCTTTCACAGTCTGGCTCTCCTCAGCTAGAGTCCTTCTTGCTTGTCACTGGCCTCCACCTGTCTTCTTTGTACCAGGCCTCTCACCCCCAGCTGCAGAGGCTCATAGCGGAGATGGCATCTGAATGCCACTTACACTGTGTCCTGAGAAACTGTGCCTGTCATCCTGCTGGACTGTGAAAGATAGAGAATTTGGTCACACCTTTGTATTCCTCATGCCCAGTACATTATCTGGCCCATATACTAGGTGCGTGTTTATTTCTTTTAAAAAATTTTTTTCTTTTTAAATTTGAAAGTACCAGACACTATCTTATTTTGCTGTCTTCTGAAAAACTTTAGCATGTTTCTTTCCATATCTCCTCGCCCATTCTCCTTGTACTCAGATATCTTGGAGGACTCCCATTGCCTCCAGTGAGTCTGTTGGCGGGGTGCAGAGTACCTCCTGACAAACTGGGTGGACTTGCCTAGCTGCCCTTGCCAGAACTTCAGCCCCTCTTTCCTTCCAGAAGTACCCACTCATTACTGATTTGCTCACAAGCTCTGAGCCTTGGTGGCCTATGTGGTTTGTGGCACAGTTGAGGCTTCAGATTAGTTTACCTGTTTGGCTAGTGGTCTTTTGCTTCCACAGTGTCTGCACCAACAGCCAGAATACTAGGTAGAGGCCTGTGAATTGAACTGATAAAAATTTTTTATACCAGTTCCCATATTTAAATTTAGCTAATCCAGTGAATTGCAGATCTTTTTTAGTGGACTGTAATTTGAAGATAATATACTCTTTATAATTGAATTAAAATTCTGTTCCCTTTCCTCAAATTTAGAGTTTAGTAAAATTCTCAACTTTGTCCCTGGCCCTAAATTTACCCTTTATTATTATTTAGGGCTGATTTTTATGACTTCAGGATTTTTTTTTTAAGTACTGAGGATTGAACTTGGGATCTTTACACTGAGCTGTATCCCTAGGTTTTTTTGTTTTGTTTTGTTTTGTTTTTAAATTTGAGACAGACCTTACTAAGTTGCTAAATTGTCCAGGTTGGGTTGAAGTTGTGATCCTTCAGCCTTAGCCTTCCAGGATTCTTGGATTCCAGGCGTGCACCACCACATGTAGTTTGGGATTTTAATTTTAGTCTTGCCGCCTTTGATCCTATCTCAGGCTCCTTTTACGTATTGGTTTCTGAGTCACAGACATCCCTTCTATCAGAATAAATACTAAAGTAGGTGTATGTTTGAGATGCTACTTCTTGTCATGCGTTGGTCTTTGCTAGTTTTCTCTCTCACATTTAACCCATAGCTGTAGTCAAGCCAAAGGTGGTCAGTCTTGAATACTGAGATGTGGCTTGACTGAAAGACTCATTGATGAACCTTGTTCATTTGACTGAAGTAGTCTAGCCTAGGCCTTCTCTTCAGTGGACATAAGCTGAAAACAGGTGATTCATTTTAGATCAGCAAAGCACCCAAGCTCCAGTTTAGTTTTTGTTTCCTATTTCAGGTTGGACTTTGTGTGTGTGCATTTGTGCACTGGAGAGTAGGTCTTCACGCAAACAGTTGTACCCCAATACTGTACTTGTTACTTGCGTTAGTACTGTGCGGTTTTATCTGTACCCACCAGTAAATTTCCAGCTGCTTATTCAAATTCAGGCAAAGGAAAGAGAGCTGAACATCAGATGATTTACAACTTTTAAAGTGGAAGGATCATTTGAGAGCCTATTCATTTTATAGATGAAGTAGCAGACCTAGAAATGTTGCCTGTCATCAATCAGATGACAATGACGCAAGATAGAAATAACAATGGGAAATATTTAATTTTTAAAAATAGTAAAAACTTGACCTGGTCCTTGGGCTTGCAATAAGGTTATCAAGCAGATTATGGCTGACCATGACAGTGGACCCAGTGACCTTTATTTAGCAAGAGGATTTTTTTCTAATTTCTCTATTCGTAATCATCTCATGAAAAGGGTGTTAGGGGAATTGACTGACAGTAATGCAGATCCATGAGAAGTTGTCTGGTCATTTTGCTGTGAGAAAGTGGAGAATTATAACAGTAAGCAAAGACTAGATCTGACCCTGCACAGAATCATTGTTTCCTGTAAAGGAGGGAATTACCTTGTGATAATGGGTTTATGAAATATTAGCACTGAAAGCAGCATGGTATATATTAGAAGAGAATTCAGACTTTGGAGCCATGGGCCAAAAGCTAAATGCTGGCAAGGTGCATAACCTCTTTAAGTCTTAGTTTTCCTAATTTTTAAAGATGGTAATAGCAAACTCATGCAGAGTGAGGATTTAAGGAGATAATGAATATAAAGTGGGTGCTGAAGAGAGGTTGTGGGTGGTATGAGAGGCGACTTAACACAGAGGAGTGATGACATGCTTTGGAGCCAGGCCGGATTTTCAATTGAGCTTGGCCACTGAATTGCTTCCTTTACCTTGAGAAAATAGGTAACTTTCTCTGGATCCCAGTGTAGAAGATCCAATAATGCATAGCAATTGTAACTGAAATGAAGCTGAAATAATTGTATATGAAGTGTGTAGGACAAGATAGCCACTCAGTAAACAGACTAGGATCTGGTAGATGTTTCAAAGAAGGAACATCTAAATTTAGCTTAACAGTCCTGGTGTATACCTCAATATGTCACCATCTAATTTTGGTATTGGAATTAAGTTCTTTAGAGAAAAAGCACAAAAAAAGTTTACATCCTTACTGTGCAATCTTTCTTAAAAAGGATTTTTTATTGATACCATTTCTGTGCTTTCACTTAGTATTCTTAGGGTTTTTTTTTTTTGTCCTTTAAATTCTTCCATCCAATTTAGTAACAGTTTTTCTTTAACATTATTGCAAAGGAAACATATTTTCTTTAACATTATTGTAAACAAAATAAAGGCAATAAAAGTAAAACATTGCAAGTCGTGAATTGGAATAGCATTGCCACAGATTAATTAAGCACCTTAAACACTGGTAAATTTAGCATACAAAGGTTTTGGTAAATATTAGGTAAATATTTTCTTGTGGATATTTATTTATTTATTGTGCTGGGGATTGAACTCAGGGCCTTGCACTTGCTAGGCAAGCTCTCTGCTACTTGAGCTAAATCCCCAACCCTTTGTGGAAATTTAAAAGCCCACTGTAAATCAAGAGCATATTTAAAATACAACGTATGAAGGGGAAAGTATTTTAAGAATTGTTTCAGAGTAGTATTCTTTCTCAGTGCTCAGAAATCTCACTTTTAGAGTTGAGGTTCAAAGATGAGCTGTTAGTTCACCCTTTATTTTCTGAAACTGTAGACAGTCATTTATGTTTAGCCTTGTAAAATTTTTTTTAAATTCCTGTTTCCTCTCTTCCCCTACCCTCCTTTCTCTTTTTTTCCCCCCACCCTCCTCCACCTTTCCTCTTCCTTCATGTAATTTCTAGCCAGGATTTATAAGTAGAGAACATTATAAAGCAGGCATAATGTATATAGTGCCTCACATGATTTCTTTACCGTTTCTATGTTCTTAGGATTCAGTTTAAAGAAATGCTCTAGTGTATGCACATTCCACACTGCCTCTAGATAAAATGAGTATTGCTCCATAAAAGGATAAAAACAGGGCTATAAAAAGTTTACTTTTGACCTTAGTATGGTCTCAGTGTTTGTGTCCCTCCAAGACACATATATTGAAGTCTGGAGGTCAGGTTTTTCCGAAATGACTGGATCATGAAGACAAACCCTTCACAAACAGGATTAGCACCCTGATAAAAGAGATTTGAGGGAGACCTTTTCCCCTAGTGAGAATGCAGCTAGAAGACCCCATCTGTGAGTCAGTAGACATGCCCTCAGCAGACACCCAGCCTACTGTCATCACAGTCTTAAATGCCCAGCCTCCAGAGCTGTGAGAAATAAATTTCTGTTGTTTATAAGCACCCAGTCCGAGGTATTTTCTTGTAGCATCTCAGGTGGACTATGACAGACTTTTTAACCCTTTGCCCAATATATTTGATCTAGAGGTTGAACTCATTCTATTATAAATACAGTTGAATCAATGGAGGGGGAATTTCAATAAGATTCACCTTTAAAGAAAATTCTTCAGGAAGAGAAAAAAAGATTAGAAAAAGGGTTGTAGACAAGGAGCAATTTGTAAGTAAGGCAGAAAGCCAAAAGTGAAGCTGCCAAAATTCAGGATCCTAGTTTAAAAGGAGGATATTAAACTCATAGGACTCGTTCTTATTCTTATCAGCCATTTAGCACTGTATTTAAATCTGGACTCTGATTTTCCATACATTAATCACTTTTCTATTGTTACTTCACATTGTGTAGGGCACCATTCATATGTATGGCACTATCTAATTAAATTTTGTTTTACTTTTTGCTGTCATCCCATCTGGTCCATTTCCAGGTATATGTTTGAAACAATATATTTTGATGTTTAGTTGATATTCCCATCTAACCCTTCTCTGATCTAGTTATCATGGGAGGGGGAAACAAAGATGTATTATTTTGGTGGCAGAGAACTAGATGTAACTGCTTTAGTGGTAACCTTGATAATTTAGGAAAATAGTTCTTGGTTCTGTGTATTTTTGAGTGGCTTCTTGTGCAAAGATAAATTGTGTGAGGCTTTTTCCCCCTGATAATCACGAGGAAAGAATGATAACTGTATTTTGTACTTTCTCATCCCTTTTGTAAGATTTTGTGAGAATTTTTTTTTGTAAAAAACTTGAATTAGTTAGGATTTAGATTTATCTTGTTTCTTTGATGGTTAATTTTAATTGTCAACTTGATTGACTTGAGAGATGACTAGAAGGGATTAGTAAAGCTGGATCATGGGGATGTGACCTTGGGGAGTATTTCTGGTACCTGGTCCCTTCCTCTCAGGCTGTTCTCCTGCTCTTTGCTTCCTGCATTCCCTGACTTGAGCAGCTGTCCTTTACCATGCCTTTCCACTGTAAAGTTTCTGCCCTGGAGCCAGCTGACCGTGGACTGAAACCTCTGGAATTATGTGCCAAAATTAATCTCTCCTCTTTTATGTTGTGGGTGTCGAGTATTTTGTCCCAGCAGTGGGAGAGCTAAGACACAAAATCATTTTAACAACTGAATCAAAAAAAAAAAAAAGAGCTGCTTTTTTTTTTTATACTAGGCAAGAAGAGTTTATAATTCTAGCCTCTTCTGATTAATAAGACTTTCTCAAGCTAGAGGAGGTTTCATAGCTATAGATAACAATAATGTAAGATCCATACTCAGAACATTAAAAGGCTGAAAGCAAGGAGTTTGTTTTCACCTTAAATAATAAATGATTAAGAAAATATATTTATGCTGATTAAAACATTTCACAGTGTATACATGTATCGAAACTTCACATTGTACTCCATAAATGTGCTCAATTTTTATGTATTAGTTTAAAAATTCAAATTAAAAAAAAAGAAAAAATAAGCTAATGCTACATCAAGTAAGCTGGACTATTCAGAAAAGTAGGGCAACTATATGCTTCAATGAATTTTCCATTGAATAAATTATATGGTCACCTTGGTTCAAAAACTTCATCAGTCTCCAGGACAGTTAGTGCTTCTGTTCGCTGTTCCCTCGTGTTAAAAGTCCATTTTGGAGCAAGTGTGGAACTGTGTGCTCCAAAATGGTTGTAGTGGTCGTGTTTAAGTGGAAGAATTATAAATGATACTACTCTGTTCATTGTGCTTCTCTCTACTTTCTATTTTTCTACCAAATGATTTTGTTATTAAACCAAAACAGCTGAATGAATTTTCAAAAACTGTTTATTTATTTAGTTGGATGCCAGGGGTTGAACTTTGGGCCTGCGCTTCTGCCACTGAGCTAAATCTCCAACCCCAAAACTGTTTAATTTTTAACAAAAACAATTGAAACTGTAGTGGTGAAGCTTGCCAGTCAGAAGTCTGGATTCCAAAAATAGAAATTTTAAAATTAAAAATACAGTTTACTGGCTAATTAGAGATACAGTTTAGTGGAATGATTGAAGCAGGTGGTAGAGTCAACAGAACTTGGGAATTGGCACAGAGCTAGCAACACATCATGCCAGTGGACTCTTTACCTCTAGGCAAGACTCCTCAAGTTCTTCGTTAATGTCCCTCTGGTTTTGCTGCCTGTCACCTGGAGTTAATCTTTCAGATGTTTTATCTGCCAGTGGGAGTGTTCACACTGAGTTTAGGGCAGTGATGGTGAACCTTTTAATTATAGCAAACAGCTGTTTTGGCATGCGTACAGTAGGTTCCCCACCACTGGCTTAGGCTTTGTGCTTGTGCCTGGGAAGGCAGGGAAAAGGGGCAGGCCGTATTTCCTGAGGCTCCTGGAGTGGAGACATGCTTTATGCTAACTCTTTTTTTGACCTAGCATCAGTTCACATCCGGTGAATGAGAAGAGCAATACCAGTAATAATGCTTTTGTTATCTTACTGCAGTTCTATTACTGATTTGAATGAGGCAAGCAATATCTTTCAAATCTGCCTAGACTTGAAAGTAATTGTTTTAGTTTTCGGCATGTGGTAAGCCAATTTTTCCAGCACCATTTATTAAAGAGGCTATCTTTCTTCCAGTGAGGGTGTTTGGCTCCTTTGTCAAAGATGAGATATTTGAGTGTGTTTGGAGTTATTTCTGCATCTTCTAGCCTGTTCCATTGGTCCTCGGGTCTGTCTTCGTGCCAGTACCATGCTGTTTTTATCAC